>DF365707.1:1712-17519 GCA_000787875.1 Solanum virginianum
AGAGAATTTGCAACTTACCTTCAAACCCTTTTCACAACTTCAACTCTTCACACACGAATTTCTACGCATTTTCTTGACAAACCAAAGCTTCTACTACTCTTGGGGGATCCAATACACCTAGCTTGAAGCCTTAGAATTGAAGAATGAAGCAAAACAAAAATTTGTTTGACGGGTTACTGTAGCAGCCAGTAACTCGAGTCACTGTTCACCCCCAGCCATTTTTTTTTCTAAGTCTTTTTGAAGACTAAATGTTCTTGATCCCTCTTACATATATACAAACATATATATAAAAACAATATAAGGCCTTTTAGCAACTTGTATGCATGTACATACAATAACACATGTCCCTACTAATGAAAATAATATCTTGGTCAACATAAACTTGGACCAATAACCACATTACGCACTTATAAACTCTAGAAGTATATTTTCTCCACATGTAAATATATAATGAAAGACTTATGGTTCTTAGTCTTGTAAGTGCACACTTGTACATATAATTGTTATCCTTTCAATAAAACATCATCCAAGACATTAGAACTCATTAATTTTGCTCAAGAGAAGATAACTTGTAACTTACCTTCAAACCCTTTTCACAACTTCAACTCTTCACATATGAATTTTTATGCGTTTCCTTGACAAACTAAAGCTTCTACGACTCTTGGGGGATCCAATATACCAAGCTTGAAGCCTTAGGATTGAAGAATGAAGCAAAACAAAAAAAATTTGTGACAGGTTACTGTAGTAGGCAGTAACCCGAGTCACTGTAGCAGTGTTCTCAAAAATTTCTCTAAGTGTAGAAATGCTCTAAAGCCTCTCTTGCAACATATATGCATATATATAAATATGTTATGTGGCCTCTTTGTAACTTAAATGAATGTGTGAGAAATAATATCTTGGTCAACATAAACTTAGACCAATCACAACATTACACACTTATAAACTCTAGAAGAATATTTTCTCCACATGTAAATGCTTAATGAGATACTTAATATCCTTGGTCTTGTAAGTGTACACTTGTACATGTAAATGTCCATAAGCTCATAACCACATACTTATACAAAGATTCCAACTTAAAATTTTAAACTCTTCAAGAGTACACTTAAGTGTCAAACTTCCTGAAAAAATAACACTAGTAATCTCAAATTCTTGCCATGGTACCAAAACACAAATATACGGGTTCTAACACAGAGACTATCTTCATCCACCTCTTGACAGTTAGATTGGATTGTGAGCTTGTTAGTGGTGAGTCCTTTACTCCAAGGATAAGATCCACCTTCTATCTATCTATTATGTTATATCACTTATGTATTTACTTTGAGGGTAAGCCCAGGACATGTCATGGCCCCTGTCCTATTCTATGATCTAGAGATATTATTGGACATCATGTAAATTCTATGTACGAGCAGATTGATGCTTCTCGCTTCTGGAGACTATGTTTTTATCTATCTCATGAGATTGATGTTATGATGTCATTATGATGAGATATGGAAATGTTGAAAGTCCTAAGTCCATTCTATCCCAATAGTCTGAGTCATACTTACTCGCCCCTTAGTCTCTATGTGCTATGTGAATTCATGAAAATCCCTTTCCCTTTGACATCCTCATAGCTTGAGTCCAAAGCCCCGTTTCCCTTAGAATTATGTGTTTGTTATTTAATTATGCATTTCCAAACCAATGATGTGTATATGGAATATCAATGTCTTGAGCTAGGCCACCTGGGCTTTGATGTTCAACTTTGACTTGTTGACAATTATAGGATTCATACACAAACTTTGCAATGTCCATCTTCATTCCATTCGACCAGTAAAATTCTCTCAAATCTCGATACATCTCTATAGAACTTGGATAACTAGAATAAGAGGAATTATAGGCTTCTTGAAAATTCAACTTTCTCAATTCACCATCATCCGGCACACATAGTCTCCCCCTTGGTAATGAAGCACCCCATCTCCCCCTTGTGAGAAGACCTCTATCTTTCCTTCTTTCACCAAGGCCTTCAATTCAACCAAGGCGGGATCAAGATCTTTCTTGGACTTGACATCCTCAATCAATGAACACTTGGAGCCATGAAGTACTATCACACCACCACTACTAGTATCATTCAACTTCACCCCTAATCTAGCCAACCTATAGATTTACTTGGCTAACCCCCTTTTCCCATCATCTTCTAAATGAGACACACTACCCATGAACACCCTACTAAGTGTTCAACTACCACATTGGCCTTACCTTTGTGATACTTCCCACTCGTATCATAATCCTTGACAAACTCTAACCACTTTCATTGTCTTAGGTTGAGGTCTCTTTGAGTGAACACATGTTGAAGGCTTTTGTGATCAGTGAAAACATCTACATGAACCCCATACAAGTAGTCACATCATATTTTCAATTCAACCACCATGGTCGCAAGCTCAAGATCATATGTTGGGTAGTTGTTTTCATGCACTTTCAATTGCCTTAAGACATAGGCAATCACTTTACCATGTTGCATTAACACATAACACCTCACCATGTTCCATTAACACACAACCCAAAGAAATTCTTAAGGCATCACAATAAATAACAAACACATTAGTTCCTCTGGTAAGGTCAAGATTGGAGCCAAAGTCAACTGATCCTTCAAGGTTTGAAAACTCTTTTTACACTCATCCATCCATACGAACTTCACCTTCTTTTGGATTAAATTATATAATAGAGATGAAATGGAGGAGATACCTTTAATAAATCTTCTATGATACCCAACTAGGCTAAATAAACTCCTAATGTCGATAGGAGTCAATGGCCTTGGCCAATTTCTTACCGCTCTATCTTCTTAGGATCAACTTTAATTCCTTTATCCTATACAACATGCCCAAGGAAATAGCCTCTCTAAATCAGAATTCACACTTGTTCATTTTGCAAATAGCCTTTCCTCCCTCAAAGTTTGCAAAACTACCCTCAAATGCTAGATGTGTTCTCCCTCACTTCGGGAATAGATTAGAATATCATCAATGAACACCACAATAAACATATCAAGGTAAGGTTTGAATAGCCTATTCATGAGATCCATGAAGATTATCAGTGTATTAGTTAGGTCAAAAGACATCACCATAAATTCAAAATACCCATACCTAGTCTGGAAAGCCATTTTAGGAATGCCACTCTCCCTTACCCTTAGTTTGTGGTATTTAGACTGGTAATCAATCTTAGAGAAATGCTTGGCTCCTTTTGTTTGATAAAACAGGTCAACTATCCTTGGGAAGGAATACGTGTTCATAATAGTGACCTTGTGAGATGCTGGTAGTCTATGCACATTCGGAGTGACCCATCTTTCTTCCTTACAAATAATACCGGGGCATCCTTGGGGACTTACTAGGTCTAATGAAACCCTTCTCCAACAAATTCCTCAATGGTTCCTTTAACTCTCTTAAATTCATCTGGCCATTCTATAAGGAGGAATAAAGATAGGTTGAGTGTCGGGCATGAGGTCCATATCAAAATTTATTTCTCTTTCGGGAGGAACACCGAGCAACTCTTCAGGAAAGATATCGGGGAACTAATTTCCAATGGGAACCGACTCAAGAGAAGGGACTTTAGAAGTGACATCTCTAACCTCTCACTAGGTGATATATGTACCCCTTAGAGATTAATTTTCAAGATTTAAGGTGTGAGACAAATCGATCTCTACATGAGGAACCACTACCCTCCCATTCAAGAATGGACTCATTTGGGAACAGAAATATGACTCTTCGAGTCCAACAATCTGTAGAGGCGTATGAAGCATGTAATTAATCCATCCTAAGTATAATATCAAAACCAACCATAGAGAGTTTTACCAAGTCATAGGAAATAACCTTATGTAAAATGGACATGAGGCAATTTCTTTAGACCCTTTACGCAACTATAAACTCTTCTATGGGAGTACAAACTTCAAAAGGCTCATTTAGGAATTCAGAACATGCATGAAATCTATTATTGATGAATAAAGTTACAGAAGACAAATTTGCTCTTGGATTTAACAATATATATACATCAAAATCATAAACTTTTAACATGCCGAAAACCACACCTGGAGCCTATTATACTTCTTGGTGGCCATGAAGAGCATAGAAACGATTGGTCCTTCGGGCACCTTGAGCTTTCCCACCTTGGACTTGGGGCCTAGTACTACCACTCTGATAATCTTTGACACGGTTTCCAAGCTTTCCATAGTTGAAGTGCATATTAGAGCCAGCCAAGCACTCCCCTTTATGGGACCTCCCACATTTAGGTCAATTGGGAGTTTGCCAGTTTAAATTCACACCTTTTCCTTAATGAATCTAGGAGGAGGAGTATTGGTAGACCCTTGGCCTCCTTGATTTTATCTACCTTAAAAGTTTTTGTGGCTACCACTTATCAATTAATATAAATAGCCTACGTGGATCCACTACCCTAGCCTACAAGGGCTCTTATGGAGGCACATAATTAATAGGGCAAAGGATTGCTTCTAGTTTCCTTTACTGAACCCCAACCTTAATGCTTTATTTAGTGCTAGTCACCCATGAAATACTTTAAAACATGTACTTAGTCAAGTAATGAAACTTAGAATCATAAGTAGCAATAAGAGTAGCTCGAAACCTTAGGAGACACCAAGTAAGAATTAGCCTTTCACTTTGGGGACCATCACAAATATCTTTAAGGGAAACATTAACTTGCTTATATCATTGACAAAGTCATTAACTTAAAAACTTTGTTTCATGCTTGCATCATCATATCATGCAAAACCATCTTAAACTTAGTTGGTTGTACATTGACTTGAAAACTCATGAATTAAGAAAATAATGCATGAACATGGGTAAAATATGTAACTTTAAATTAATACTAAGCATCCCATAGATCATCAATTAAATCCTAAAAATATTTATGTCATAGTCATAAACTCAATACTCATGAAAAAACTTAGTAAAACATTACATGATATCATGGAGACAAAATACATAGGAATGCATCACAAAGTCACCATTTAAGTCATAGGCATGGATGATGGTGCTCTTAAGGAACTTAAAGAAAAGGTACAAAGGTTTGAGAAAGTACTTTATGGGTGAAAGAAAACCACAAATGAATATCATACCTTGATTGGGAGTCTATAGAGAGGAACTTGGAGTTTGAAGAAGAACCTTTGAGACCCTTGCCTTGCCTTCCTTGTTCTTTCTTATGTATTGAAGAGGTGAGGGACTCAGAGAATTTTTTAAAAGAGAGGAGAATAAAAGGAATGAGGGATCCTTAGAGGGGTTTAGGTCTGATATGGGGTTTAGAGAACCTAAAAACAACATAGTTTGAAGCTAGGATATGTAGAAAGGAGAAAAACACCTTTACCAAGACGAATCCATGAACCCTCAATTAGGGACGTGGACTCAACCACGAGTCTTCCTATTCTCCTTTTCCAATATTTAGGGTCTGGTTTATGACCACCCAATCTACAAACTCATCAACGACTCATGTACTGATCTATGAAGCCAAACCACATAAGGTAATGGTCATCCTGTTTGTTGTGGTTTCATTTCTAGAAACCTTAGTTTTCCAATCAACTTAGGGCTTCCATCTATGACTCTTTTCTATGATCCATTTTCCATTCCATGAGCTATAAATAGCCCTCATAAACCCTTTTGACACTTGGAAAAAATTCAAAGGCTAAAGCCCCCATCTATGAGCCTGGTCTATGACTCGTTAATTGAACCGCGGGCCGTGAATCGGGCTTATAAATTACCTTTAAACTTTTCTTATTCCACTTTCTTGCATTTCTTAGCCTTCTAACTTATGGGTCCTCAAAATGACCTTCTTTGCCTTAGGGGTCCTCTACACTTATGGGTCCTCTACACTATAGAAAGGGGAATCTACTTGCCAAGGTAGATTTGACCCTACCCTATGGGCTCTATCTGTAAGGCCCCCATGTTGGAAGGTATAAAAGTTCCAAAGAAATGAAATTAGAAAATTTTCTAAGTATTAGCGGTTGTCATAAAGGAGTCTACGAGCCATAAGTTTTTCTATGAGTCATAGCTTGTGCTCATGGAATGGAAGGTAAACTTGATAGAGAAAAAGTTTTCTGAAGTTAGAGGTACGAGTTCCAGCATGACTTCTACATTGGATAATGGGCCATAAATCATGTCATGGACTGAGATTTATAGAAAATTTCTGATGGTTCAAAAATGTTACTAGACGAGACCCCTTCTATGACCCGTGGAATGGACTACAACTCGTAATCGAGCTCTCTTGGTCCTGTTTGACAGATTTTTAGAAGGGGCAGATTCAACACTCCTTAATTTACTAAGCCCATGCTACATTATTTTAACCACCAAATGGCCCTTTTTTAGCCATATACAATCTTAATCTACTCCATTTTTCTTCCTTCAAAATATTTCTAAGTCCCAAACTCCTTCGAAACACTCTCAAGTTCCTCAAAGCTTTTAATAGAAGAGTCCTGGCTAGGGTTTTGGTTTTCTCATTTCCAAATTTGATTTTCATCCATTAAATCACACCAAGGTATAAGGGTTTTAATTTTTGGGGACCTTTTCTCCATAAAACTCAACCAAACCTCTTCTTCAACTATTTTCACATTATGGATTACTTATGATATTTGCATGAACTCTTTTATATGATGATGTCATGAAGTATTTTATGATATTCTACATTTGTACATTATATTGCATTGAAATGCTACATGAAATTTATGGATTTTTATGAGGTTTAAGGAACCCTAACTAAGCTTTACTTTGTTATGGTGGGTTACTTTGAATGATTTGAAATTGACTTTATTTACTCTCCTCATGTCCTAAATCTTGGTTTTTCATGATTTTGAGCATATATGCATGCCCACCATGTTTAACTAAAGTTTTGTTCCAAGCTTCTTGTGTTGAAAAAGGCCTTACGGCAAAACATGTGAAGTATGAAGTTATGAATTTGGAAGGGTATTATGCATGCTATGAGATATGAAAATGTGAAAGTTATGAATGATATGAAGCTCCATCTTTGATATTATGAAGCTTTTGTTTTGATGAGCTACTCTATGATAATATTATGATATTATAATACTTTGCATATTACAACTGTAAGTATGATTTGAGTAATCCTTAAGATTGTCACCTAGCACCGAGAGGACGTTGGTAGATAACCATTATGACTTAACTATGTTGCCACCATAGGGTTATTAATTAGCTAATGGATCCATATAGATCTTGTTTCAAGACTCACCCAAATAGGTGGGGTGTCCATAAGGTACATGCTAATTGAAGTCCAAAATGGGTTGTGTTCCGTAAGGTTCATATTATAGATTAACCAAAATAGGTGGTGTTCCTGTAAGGTCTTATGAAACATTCTCTGAAATGGGTAAGTTCCCATAAGGTGAGTGTTTTGTTTACCTTGGCACAGTAGAACACTCCCAGTCTAGTGTGGAGTGAACATCGGGATTCTAAGTAGTAGCTACCTTGGTCTTACACGTTAATTATTGTCCCTTCCCATCTATGTATGATATATTATGCGATTGGATGATTCCTTTTGTTTATTTTGACTAAGGCATGGAGCATTCATGACATATTGAGCTTATATCTGTTGATTATGATTATGCATATTATTTAATTATAGCTTATGTTCTTTATTGCATTGCACCCTGCATACATAGTATATTCCAAGTACTAATGCATACGTTTTGCCTACATAATCTAACTATATAGGGATCGATTCTCCTATTCATCCTCCTTCACCATATGGCTAAGCAGATATTGAAGATTGCTTTTTGTGAGTCCTCTATTTTGGGGACAATATCCACTTACTTTCATGTTTTATTAAGACTTATCTATTTATGAATATTTATCTATTGAGGGTGAGCCCTGGAGATGTCATATCCCCATTCCATTCGTAATAGATGTGTTGTTGGATATGGATTTGTATGTTATGAGCTTGACTCTTATTAAGTCTATGTATTATTGAAGGATTTTCATTGTCCCTTATTCCCTTCTATGTGTTGATGTATGTTGTGTTGTTGAGTTGGACGTCCTAAGTCCCTATTTCTCCCCACAGAGTAAGTCATACTTACTCACCCCTTAGATATTATTTGCTATGTGTTCATGCTAATCCTTTTCTCTATAACATCCCCATAGCTTAAGTCCAAACTCCTGTTCTCCCCTAGAATTTATGTGTTTGTTGTTTAATTATGCTTCTCTAACTAAGGATGTGTCATGAATGCTTAAGAGGTTTGTTTGGGGTCCCTCACGTTCCCCATTCACCGAGTTAGACCTAGGACCTAGGCTTGGATCATGAAAAGCTTGGTATCAAAGTATTAGTTTTGTAAAAGGGTCCTCAAAAATCCAACACACAACGTCAAGTAGAATCTTGTTCATGGTTGTGAAGTGCGCCACAACTATGAATAAGAGGCTATAAAGTGTTTTAGGAATAATTCACTTCTTCATATTTTATGTCATGCTTTAGTAGTTAAATGGAGGCTTGCTATTCCTAATGGATGATCTTTTTCTATTTTAGATCATGCCTCAATTAAGAGCAGCGCAAAGAGCTCCCAACCCTGAGGGCGAACCAACCCCTCCAGCTCCACAAGTCCCACAAAGATAAGAAGGAGTCACTCATTTTGAATATCAAAATGTGGTCATTTTATTGGAAAGGGTCATGGCTGACCAAGGAGTTAAAGCTTCTCATGCCCCTACACCTACCTCAAGAGTGAGGGATTTCACAAGACTAAATCCTCCAGAATTCTATGGCTCCAAAGTTGAAGAAAACCCCCAAAAATTAATCGATGAGGTCTACAATGTTCTTGACATTATGGGGGTACTCTCAGAGGAGAAAGCATAACTAGCAGCCTACAAAGTAAAGGGCCTTGCTCAATTATGGTTTGCTCAATGAAAGAGGAATAGAGTGAATGGAGAGCCTATCTCTTGGAAAGAATTCAAGGCCACCTTTCTCAATTGTTTCTTTCTCATTAAGCTAAGGGAGGCAAATATGATGAAGTTTATGAACCTCAAACAAGGTTCCATCAGTGTTAGAGGGTATTCCTTTAAATTCGACAACCTGTCAAAGTATGTTTCTCACTTGGTCACCGATCCTAGTGCTAGGATATACAAGTTTGTGTCGGAAGTGCCTGACTTAATCAACGAAGAATGTTGCACCACTATTCTCAAAGACGACATGGACTTGTCTCAATTCATGACTTATGCCGAGTAACTTGAAAGAGAAGCTTAGAAAGAGGAGAAGTGGAAACTCCAAGAGAGCTCATTTTGATGGTGGATTTTAAGGAGATAGAGGTGGTCATTTTTAACAAGGCCATAAATTCGAAGGTCAGGGGTCCTCCAATGCTCAAGGCTAAAGATTTGCTAATGATAAGGTGCTCAACCCTAAAACTCAAGGTGGTAATAGTGGTCAAATTATCCCTATGTATAGAAGGTGTAGTAAAAATCATGGTAGTAGATGTTAGGGGTGCTTCCTTTGAGTATGGTAAGATGAACCACAAGGTTGTGGATTGTCCAAACAAGGGTAGAGATGGCCATCCTCAAGGGCAAGGTGCTCATGGTGACCAAAGGGCACAAGGTGACCAACAAGGAGGTGCTCCACGTCATAGCCAATTTTATGTTCTTCAATAGAAGCAAGGCATGGATGAAACACCCAATATTATTACCAGTATGTTAAAAATCTACAATTTTGATGTATATACTTTATTGGATCTAAGTGTCACTCTCTCTTTCATTACTCTTTTTGTTTCTAATAGACTTCATGTGTGCCCCGAGTTATTGTGTGAGCCCTGTGAAGTGTCTAGCCTTGTTGGGGAGTCCATTATTGCTAAAAGAGTTTATAGGGGTTGTCTCTTTCTCATATTGCATAAAGTCTTGCCTTGTGATTTTTTTGAACTTGACATGTAGATTTTGACATCATTCTTTGGATGGATTGGTTACATTCATATCATGCATCTATTGATTATAGAACCTACAAGGTTAAGTTTCAATTCCCTAATAAGCTCATCCTTGAGTGGGTAGGTCATGATTTGGTGGTTAAGGGTAGGTTCATCTCTTATCTTAAGGCTCGGGTTAATTTCTAAGGGTTGCATACACCGTCTTTTAAGGGTTAGGGATGTTATGTCTAGAATCTCTCCAAGTAAGTCAATTTTGATGGTTAAAGAATTTCTTGATGTTTTTTCTCGATGATCTTCCCGATGTCCCTCCCAAAATGGAGATAGATTTTGGTATAGACCTCCTCCTCGATACCCAACCCATTTTTGTTCCCCCTTATTGTATTACCTCAATGGAGTTAAATAATCAACTGAAAGACATATTGGAGAGGGGTTTTACTAGACCTAGAAAGTCACCTTGGGTTGCACCGATGTTATTTGTTTGGAATAAGAATGACTCACGTAGAATGTGCATCAACTAGCGACGACTTAATAAGGTCACTGTGAAGAATATGTATCCCTTACCTCGGATAAATGACTTATTTGGTAAACTACAAGGGGCTAGTCACTTCTCAAAGATTGATATTTTGTCTGAGTATTATCAATGGAGGGTAAGAGAGTGTGATATTCCAAAAATGGCCTTTCAAAAAAAGATATGGGAATTTTGAGTTAGTGGTAATGTCCTTCGGCCTAACTAATGCTTCAGTGATAGTTATGATTTTTATGAATAGGATCATTAAACCTACCTTGACATGTTTATGGTGGTATTTATTGATGTTATTTTAATTTATTTCCGAAGTGTAGAAAATATGAAACATTTCGGGGTAGTGTTGAAAATGTTGAGGGAAGAAAGGTTGTTTGCTAAATTTGATAAATGTGAATTTTTGTTGAAGGAAGTTGCATTTCTAGGGCTTGTGGTGCCGGGTGAAGGGACTAAAGTGGATCCAAAAAAGATAAAGATGGTAAGAAATTGGCCTAGGCCCTTGACTCCAATGGATATTAGGAGTTTCTTGGGCTTGGCAGGGCACTACTGGAGATTTGTTAAGGGTTTTTCTTTAATTTCTTCTACCTTGATAAAGTTGACACAAAAGAAGGCTAAATATTTTTGGACCAATGAGTGTGAAAGGAGTTTTCAAACTTTAAAAGACAAGCTTACATCCGCTTCTCTTTTGACCCTACTGGAAGGATTAGAAAGGTTTGTAGTTTATTATGATACTTCAAGAATCGGTTTGAGGTGTGTATTGATGTAAAGTGGCAAGGTTATTACCCTATGCTTATGGGCAACTAAAGGTACATGAGCGTAATTATCCACCCATGATCTTAATTTAGCAACCATGGTATTTGCTCTAAAGATATGGCATCACTATTTACATGGGGTTCATGTATATGTGTTCAACGACCATAAGAGTCTCCAATACATGTTCACTAAAAGAGATCTAAATTTAAGGCAAAGAAGGTGATTAGAACTCCTTAAAGATTATGAAATGAGTATGTATTATCATCCGGGAAAGGCTAATGTGTGACAAAAAGGAATTGGCAAGAGAAGTTCATTGGTTGGCTAGATTGGGAGTTCGGTTGGATGAGGCCGAAAATGGAGGTGTGGTGGTTGTAGATGGTTCTAAGTCTTCCTTGGTGGAAGAGGTCAAATCCAAATAGGACATTGATCCTTCTTTTGTGGAATTGAAGTCATTAGTGAAGGATAACAAGGTGGAGATTTTCTCCCAAAAGGGAGATGGTGTCCTTAGGTACTAAGGTAGGTTAAGTTGCCTGATGTCGATGGCTTGAGGGAATTGATCTTGAATAAAGCTCATAATTTATCTTACTCCATTCACCTCGATTCTACCAAGATTTATAAAGATTTGAGAGAAGCATATTGGGGTGGTATGAAAAGAGACATTTTCATGTTTGTAGTCAATTGACATAATTGCCTACAAGTATAATCCAAAAAAGGTTGGGTGGCCTAGCAAAAGATATTAAGATTCTAACTTGGAAGTGGTAAGAGATCAACATGGATTTTGTGATTGATTTGTCAAAGACAAGAAAACACTTTGATTCTATTTGGGTTATTGTTGATAGAATGACAAAGTTGGCTCACTTTCTACCAATTAAAACGACTTATGGTGCTGAAGATTATGCCAAATTCTATATTCATGAGTTGGTCAGATTGCATGGAGTTCTATTGGCTATTATTTTGGATCGTGGTCCTCAATTTACTTCGCACTTTTAGAGATCCTTCCAAAGAGTCCTAGGTACTAAAGTTAAGCTTAGAATGGCTTTTTACCCACAAATAAATGGTCAAGCCAAAAGAACCATTCAAACTCTTGAGGATATGCTTAGGGCTTGTGTCTTAGAGTTTAAAGGTAGTTGAGATGAGCATCTTCTACTTATTGAGTTTGTTTATAACAACAGTTATCACTCTAGCAACTGAATGGATCCCTTTGAAGCTCTATATGTAAACATAGTAGATCCCCGATTGGGTGGTCTGAAGTGGGGGAAATGGCTCTATTAGGTCTTGACTTGGTTATGGAAGATTTGGAGAAGGTGAGGATGATAAGGGAAAGATTAAAGATGGCTCAAAGTCGGCAAAAGTCCTATACTGATACTAGAAGAAGAGACCTTGAATTTAAATTGATGATTGGGTGTATTTGAAGGTTTCGCCAATGAAGGGTGTAGGCCATTTTGGCAAGAAAGGGAAGTTAAACCCTAGGTATATTGGTCCTTACCAGATCTGGAGATGCATTGGTAAAGTTGCATACGAATTAGAGTTTCCCATGGAGATAAACATGGTTCATCCGGTCTTCCATGTCTCGATGTTAAGGAAGGGTATTGGAGACCCAAATTTATATGTGCCCTTAGAGGTGGAAAATATTGAAAAGAATTTGACTTATGAGGAAGTACCGATTGAAATCTTGAATAGGCAAGTGAAAAGGTTGAGAAATAAAGACATAGCATCCACTAAAGTCCTTTGGAGGAACCAAAGAGTGGAGAGTGAGACTTGGGAAGCTGAAGCCGATATGAAGAAGCGATACCCCTATCTCTTCCATTCTAATCAAGCTTAAAATGCTGTGAATTTTCCTAATTGAGAACCTCCCCATTCTTGCATGTCATTTTAATGTCATCTATGCATGATTAAGTGATATTGAGGTTGCACTGTAAATATTATTTAAATCATGGCTTGAAAATTTTCATGATGTATATGTTCTATTTTTGCATATGATGCATGCATTCTATTCCTTAGAGCTAATCTTTAGCACATTCAGGGATTAATGTTCCCAAGAGGAAGATATTGTAAGCACCCCATGTTAGAAGGTATGAAAATGCCTAAGAAATGAAATCAGGAAATTTTCTAAGTACCAGTGGCTATCATGAAGGAGTACATGAGCCGTCAGTAGTTCCACAAGCCGTAGCTTGTGCTCGTGGAATGGAGGGTAGACTTGGTAGAAAAATGGTTTTCTAAAGTTGGAGGTATGAGTTACCAGCATGACTCGTACATTGGCTGACAGACCATGAGTCTTGTCATGGATTGAGATTTAGAGAAAGTTTCTGAGGGTTTAAAAATCTTATCCGATGAGATCCCTTATCACGACCCGTGTAATGGACTACGACTAGTAATCGGGGTCTCGAGGTCCTATCCAGCAAATTTTTATAAGTAGCAGATTTGACATTTCCTAATTTCCTAAGCCCTTGCTACATCATTTTAACCCCCAAATAACCCTTTTTCAGCCTTATACAACCCTAATCTTCTCCATTCTCCTAACTATATTTCCACAATAGGTTTGTGAATTAGCTAGTGGATCCATATAGCTCTTGTTACATGATTCACTTAAATGGGTGGGTTTCCTGTAAGGTACATGCTAATTGAAGTCTAAAATGCATTGTGCTCCCATAAGGATCTTATTATACATTAACCTAAATAGGTGGTGTTCTCATAAGGTAATATAAAGCATTCTCCAAAATGGGTAAGTTCCTATAAGGTGAGTATTTTGTTTACCTAGCAAAGTATACCACTCCTAGTTTGGTGTGGAGTGAACATTGAGATTCCAAGTGGTGGCTCGCTAGGTCTTGTATGTCAGTTGTGGTTCATTCCCATCTATGAAGTATATGTTATGTGTCTTGATGATCTTTCATGCATATTTCAACTAAGGAATAGAGTATTCATGACATATTGAGCTTATATCTGTTGATTATGATTATTCATATTTTTTATTATGTTTTATGTTCTTTGTTGCATTGCATCCCACATGCTTAGTACATTCCAAATACTAACACATATTTTTTGCCTACATGATCTAACCATGTAAGGACCAAAGCTCCTATTCATCCTCCTCCACCATAAGGCTAGGTGAATCTATTGAAGATTGCTCTTAGTGAGTCCTCCATTTCAGGGACAATATCTACTTACTTTCCTGCTTTATTAAGATTTTTCTATTTATGAATATTTTATCTATTGAGGGTGAGCCCAGGAGATGTCTTTGTCCCTGTTCCATTTGTATTAGAGGGGTTGTGGGATATGAATTTGTATATTATAAGCTTGACTCCTATTAAATCTATGTATTATTGAAGACTTCCCTTAGTCCCTTATTCCCTTCTAGGTGTTGATGCATGTTATATTGTTGAGATGGAAGTCCTAGGTCCCTATTTCTCCCCATAGCATGAGTTATACTTACCTGCCCCTTAGATATTATTTGCTATGTTTTCATGCTAATCCTCTTCCCTATAACATCCTCATAACTTGACTCCAAAGTTCTGTTTTCCCCTATAATTTATGTGTTGTTGTTTAATTATGCTTCCATAACCAAGGATGTGCCCTGAATACTTAAGAGGCTTGTTTGGGGTCCCATTGGGTTCTTCATTCACCGTGTTACACCTAGGCCCTAGGCTTGGGTCGTGACACTATCCCAACGCAGTAAGTATCATATGCATGTGTAGAACCCACCCTATGGGCTCAATCCTAGCACGGTGAGCATCCTAAATTTATGGATGCGCTACTTTAATACCCTATAGGCACATAAATATAATCCTACGATGGCATATAGTTATGAGATAAGGATTTATATAAGGACCCTTGGATAATGTCCTCCTCGCTCAAGCTCATTCGGTGCTAAGTCAAATCCCTACAGAATATATAATTATGCAATCGATACATAGACATCATCATAATTCATAATTCATCGAAATCATACTTTCATAGCTTGTACAATAGGTATTATAACCTCATAAATCATTTCATTTCATAAGAATAGTCTATCTACATATCTTGCATGAAATGTGGATATACTCTCCATCTTTTAATCATTACATAAACATTAGGGTCGTGGGTCACCCTCATAATCATGATCATAAGGATACTTTCATACTTAGGAGTCTTATTCATGAAGACATATCTTAATATTAGAAATTAGGGCAAAAATGTGGGTTCATGAACATTGAAGTTAAAACCATGAAATGTGATGAAAATCATATTAGATCAATGCAATTTTGATCAATTCAAATTATCAACAAAGGAGCATATATCTATCTCATTAGCCCTAATCAATATATACTTAAAATTCTTTGTAAATCAAATGGAAATCTTGCAGTTTATATAATTCATCATAATTCTTGCATAATAGAATAATTTAACCATAAAATAATCACAATTCAAGCATTTGAATAGAAATCATGAAAAATCCGTAAGATTTCATGTTTGAAATTGAGGAAAAAAGAGAGTTTGATTTGGGCTCCACAAATGGAATAGGCCCATGATGAAATCCTACATACCTTGGCGAAGAAGCTTTAGAAAAAGTCAAGGAATTGATCTTAATCTCCCTTGACAAAGCTTGAATCCTTAGTTCTTCAATGGAGGTTCCTTTGAGAGAAAAGAGTTAGAAATTTTTGAACGATTTTGAGAGTGAATGAGTTTG
>DF365706.1:8863-25143 GCA_000787875.1 Solanum virginianum
GGACATACCGTGGAATGTTGAGAAGGATAGAAAGGAGGAAACATGAGCGTGAGAGGATACAAAGGATAGGAGGACTATTTTTGACATGGGAGACACTAAAACAAGAAATGGATGAATTCCTTTTGGAGAATTATTCAGATGATTTAGACTTGGATATTCAAAATATCTCGTTTGCTGAAACTGTCGAGCCACCATCAGATTTGATCTTTCTACTATTGAGGTACCAAAAAGAGTGGTTGGTGTGGTCATTAAAGCATGAAGAATTTATATTCAAAAGGGGTATTCTTGCTGATGAAATGGGAATGGGGAAGACTGTTCAAGCCATAACACTTGTACTTGCTCAACGCCAATTAAAGAAAGCAATGAGTGGTTCCAGTATATTCTCGCGTTCTCTCGATACTTCCAAAGAACTCCTAATAGTAAAAGGAACTCTTGTTGTATGTCCCATGATTGGAGAAATCCAATGATTTCGCGAGATTGAACGTTGCACCACTAAAGGAAGTAACAAAACACTTGTCTATCATGGCATCAACAGGGAGAAATATATGTACAAATTGGAGGAATATGATTTTGTCATTACTACAAATTCCACTATCCTGGTTGATATGCCAAAAAAGTCAAAGCAAAACAACAGTGTTAGTAAAAATGTGTCCTGGAGAAAGTCAATTCTGCATTCAGTGAAGTGGGATCGCATCATATTGGATAAGGCAAGTCATACATCCATAGATTTTTGTGTTACATTTTTGTTTTCTTAACTTGGCATTTCCAGGTACAATCTTTTTCAAGCTGTTCATGTTAACTGTTGAATATGTTGATTAATACTTCAAAGCAGTCAATTTAGTTCCTAGTTTTTCTCTAGTAAAAAGTAGTATTGTTCAACTAATTTATAGGAAGTTGTTTGCTATATTCTAGTTGATAGGGTAGAGTGAGTGAGCATGTTTATTCTCTCTTTTTAGTTGCTTATTTTTAGCTCAACTTTGTTAGTTGTAAGCCTATTTAATAGGCCACTACTAAAACTATTCATTTGCAATTAAAAGACTTCAAAATAACCCTCCCTGTTTCTATGTATTTGTTTTGAAAATTTCTGATAGTATTTTGGTATCAGAGCAACAGAGAGAGGAATCCATTTCTCTATATAGGCGAGGTCAAATTAATTGGGTGATAGATTGAAAGTTGTCCATGGCAAGCAATAGTTCTAATTCGTCTTCTCAGGCCCTAATTCTAATATTTAAATGAGAAAAATATTATCTTTGGAGTCTCAATGAAGACAATGTTGAAGTCCCAAGAGCTATGGGATTTGGTAGAGACAGGGTATGTTGAGTCAAATCCAGCATCGGCTCAACCTGACAATCAACTACAGGATATTTGCAAGAAAGATTCAAAGACATTATCTCTCATCCAATCGGCAGTGGATGATGAAATATTTCCCCAAATTGCAACAACAACAACCTCCAAACAAGCATGGGAACTCTGAACAAGAGTATTTATGCGACAAGAAAATTATTATGAAATTACAATCACTTCGTCATGAGTTTGAAAATTTGGCCATGAAAGAAAAACGTTATGTATAGAAATATATGTCTAGGTTGTCTAGAATTATCAATCACATGAAAACATATGGTGAAAATATTAATAATGAAACTGTTGTGAGTAAGGTGTTGAGAATTACGGGTAAATTGCTTTTTCCCTACAACCTAGAGCTTCAAAAATCTATAAGAAAAATGAATACATAGGATCGTGAAGCACAAAGGTAGAGAGAATTATCTTTGAATGTTGACAATAGGGGAAATGATGGTTTGGGTGTGAATGATCTTAATGATGAGGGCGTGCCACTAACACTATCTCCTCAGCATCAACTGGCACCTAGGCCGCTTGGTCTTCAACCGTCACAACTAGTGCTTGATGATGATGATGGTGTTGGGGATATGAGGGCGATAGTCCTTCCCTCTTTGCCCGCAAGTGTCAAGTTTACCATCACCAACACTATGCTTCAGATGCTCACTTTGAAAGGTTTCTTCAGCGAAGCGACAGGTGATGACACAAAATCAACATCTCACTTACTTTTTGGCTACATGTCAATTATTTGAGATGTAGGGATGGGAACTATTCTGGGTTTATTTTTAAGATGACTGCGGAGCAAAGAAAGAGGGAAGAGGAACAAGATATGGACTTGCTGACCAAGAGGTTATTCAGTGGAGGTTTTGAAAAAGTTAAAGGCAGTGGACCACACCTTAGGGGCTTGTGTCATGCCCCGAGTAGGCACCCTTGATATGGCCAATCCTTGAAAAACTATTGTTAATTCCCCAAGAGAACCACTTGGCCTCATCATTATATCTTACTCGACAGCAGAATAAAGTACTCGAGAAAAAACTATCAATAATTAAAGGACAATAATCAAACTCAAACAATTTACGACTAATAGGAAGGAAACTAGTCAAACAATATTCAAATCAACAATCCCAACAAGTCTATGAAGCCTCTATCTAAACTGTCTAGATGGTACTATGGAAGACCGTGACTACCCAATCATAAGGAAATAAAAATACTTAGTAAAAGATAAAAAGGCTCCTCTGAATTGCAAGGAGGGCTCACCAATCTGGAATTTAGAAGCTGGACCTCAACAATGCATTGGCAGAAGTCCTCTATCACATGTATCTGTATCATTAACGATGCAAGCACAAATGAATGTCAGTACATGGAATTATTGGTATGTAAGAATGGTTGATGAAATAAGCAAGGTTCACACTCAAGTCAATCAACTCAGTTCACAATCAACTCCACAGTTCATGCTTAACTCAATAAATATGCAAGTTTAAGGATAAAATATGCTTTGAAAATACTCATTTTATACAACTCGGTATAAACATTATATGCTCTATCAAGTGTTACTTGGGAGCTTCTCTTAAATGACATCCAATCTCACTACCTTTAGTTTGGTGATGCACAACGAAAGCGACGTCATTGCCATGCCCATCCAATACTTACCAAGGTAAGGGACAATCAAACCTTTCTTGGATCCAACGTAAATATCCATCGATTTGGGACATGAGTTGCTTAAGTTAACGATACAACTCTCCTATACTGGTAATCACTCCCATATCGGTGCTCAATACCCCTCCCAAGACTAAAACCATGCTTATGCCAATTAACTAAATCTCATCTCTTCGTATTTTCTTCGATCAGACTCAACTCAATTACTCAACAATCTAACAATCAGGACAATCGATCATGTATACAATCAAGACTCTTACTCAAACTTAAATAGTCATTTAAACTCTAATTAGTCAATCATGTTCATCATATAAAACACGTAAGATGCTCATTAGACATGTATATAGACAGGTAATATGCTTCTCATGCTCACTCATACTTAAATTAGTCAACTGATAGTCACAATCTTAATTAAGTCCATGCAATAAGCATTACATAGATGATGTAGTTTAGAGTTTATATTGTCAAGCGTAAAACTAATACCCCAATTTCATATAAATAACAATGCAGAGTACCAATCCGTTCATATATATTCACAAGGACTCAAAATAAATACAAGCAACTCGAATATTAAGATCATGGGATTTTCAATACTCAATTCTTATTCACTAATTTGACTCAACTAGATGAAAAGGTGCGTGGACAAACTCAATCCAACGCTTTAAGTAGCCTTGTATACCTGGAATTTCGAAGAATAATCAACTTTTGCACAATCTCCCCTCGCTTGCTTGGAACCCTAACTTTCTCGTCTCCTCGATTCTATCAAGTTTTCTAAGTGTAGAATGAATAATTTTACACTTAGGGTACTTATAAGGGGTCCAAAACAAGTCCAACAATATCGCAGGTTTTAGTTTAAAATGTAGGAAAAGGTAAAAGTACCCTTCTTTAAATCTACTGAATGGAACCACGAAGCCTCGTCCACAAGGCCGTGATTCCATTAATAGGTTATAAAATGCCCCTCATAGATAGGAGTACCCAAAATTTGGGTTACTGAATTGAATTTTATGAAACACTTTCTACAGGCTATAAAATGAATGACGGGCCATCCTGTTAATCGTGGTTCAAAATCTAAAAAATATGGTTTTCAAAGCATCCACCCATGAAACCCATTTTACAGCTTGTAGAAAGATACAAGGTCTATAGAAGGACTTGTACATTGGCCTCATGCTTGGAAAATTTCTTAAGTCACATGGGCAATTACGAGGTCCCATCTACGGGCCATAGATCACTTTTCGAGCCGTAGATGACCGTTCGTGGTTTCTCCCAGTGATTTTTCTCAGCTTTTCTTGGGAATTTACAGCAGACTAGGTAGATTGAATTTAGGGGTGTTACCTTATCTCCCCATTAAGATCATTCATCCTCGAATGAAGAGAGATCTAGGAACCTAGTCAAGACACGAATCCAATCATAGACTCTAACAATCAAACAGTTCACAATTCACCCATGCAATAAATTAGTAAGGCAATTAAGCAAGTAAACAATCAATAAATTAGACAATATCAATCGAACTCTAAAATAACTATCATCATTTAGACTTAGAATAGAAGGGAACCCAAGGAATAGGAATAAATCATTACCATCAATTCGCTTATCATCAACAAGTAGAAATAAATGCGGGTACCTAGCCTTCATATCCTCTTCAGCTTTCAAAGTAGCTTCTTCTATAAATTGATTCCTCCACAACACCTTGACAAATGCAATCTCTTTTGTCTTTAACTTACGATCCTGATGACAAAGATTTGAAGAGGAATCTCCTGATAGCTCAAGTTGTCCTTCACTCCAATACTCTCAATAAGCACAACCAACTGCAGATCTCTAAATGCTTCTTAAGCATTATAATGTAAAGGTCTGGATAGATGTCCGCTAACTCTAGTGGTAACTCCAACTCATAAGCTATATTGCCTACCCTTTTTATAATCTGGTAAAGACCAATGTACCTTGTAATCAACTTCTCTTTCTTCCCAAACTGAATCACACCCTTCATAGTGACACCTTTAAATATACCCAATTGTCGACCTCAAACTCTAAGTCTCTTCTTCTACAATCAATGTAGGATTTCTGTCAACTTTAGCAGTCTTCAATCTCTCTCGTACAATCTTCACCATCTCTATATCTTGGTGAACCAAGTCTGGCCCAATCAACTCAACTTCACCAACCTCAAACTATCCAATCGGTGATCTACATCTCCTCCTATAAAGTGCCTAATATGGAGCCATCTTTATACTCGAATGGAAACTGTTATTATAGACAAACTCAATCGAAGGCAAGTGGTCATCTTAATTACCTTTGTGAAGTGAATGACACAAAATCTCAATATATCCTCCAAAGTTTAAATTATATGCTCTGCCTGACCATCAACTTGAGAGTGAGAAACACTAATAAGGTTCACATTCGAATGCAAGCCTTTCTGGAAGGATCTCCAAAATTGAGTAGTGAATTGAACTCCTCTATCTAAGATGATAGACAAAGGGACTCCATGCAGTCTAAAAATCTCTCTTATGTACACTCAGACATAATCATCTATAGTGTCTGTCTTCTTTACTGCCAAGAAGTGCACAAATTTTGTCATTCTATCAACTATCACCCAAATTGAATCATGCTATCAGTGGTACCTCGATAAGCAGTGATGAAGTCCATATTAATCATCTCCCACTTTCATTTTGGGATCTCAAAGTTTTGAGTTACTCCACATGGCCTTTGATGTTCAATTTTAACTTGTTGGAAGCTCAGGCACTTAAAATTGAACTCTCAATCTCTTTTCATCCCACTCTACCAATAGACTTCTCTTAAGTCATGGTACATCTTAGTCGAGCCTGGATGGATCGAATATTTAGAGTTGTGAGCTTTCTCCATGATTCTCTCGCTTAAGTCATCAATATTTGGAACACACAACCTGCCTTGATATCTCAATACTCCACCTCCCCCTTTGGCAAAAGCCATCACCTTTTTCTTATACATATCTGCCTTTAATTGTATCAAGATATGATCTTGGTCTTGCTTCTCCTTCACCTCTACTGCTAGAGATAATGCAAACTCATTGTGCACAAGTGTACCACGTTTAAAAAATTCACCCAATTGAACTCTCAATCGTCTCAATCTATGAACCTCCCAACCCAGCCCCTTTTTCTCCTCCTCAACATGGGAGGTACTTTCTATGGATAACCTGCTAAGAGCATCAACAACCATATTAGCTTTGCCTTGGTGGTAGAGGATGCTCATGTTATAGTCCTTGAACAATTCAAGTTTCTCCTCTACCTCAAATTAAGCTCCTTTAGGGTGAAGACATATTGCAGAATTTTATAGTCTGTGAAGACATCAACATGTGCTCCATATAAATAGTAGCACCATAGATTGAGAGAAAACACCACAACTGCCAATTCTAAGTCATTTGTGAGATAATTATTCTTATGCACCTAGAGTTTTCAAGAAGCATAAGCAATCGCTTTACCTTTCTTCATCAATATACATCCCAATCCCATTCTCAATGCATCATAATAAATGATAAATTCATCAGTTTCTTTGGGCAAGGTCAGCACTGGGGCCATGGTAAACCTTGTTTTTAACTCTTAGAAACTCCTTTCATACTCATCAGAGCATTGAAACTTGACCTTTTTCTGAGTCACCCTAGTCAACGATGCAAATATGGAAGAGAACCCAACAAAAAATCCATGGTAATAACCAGCCAGACCCAGAAAACTTCTTATATTAGTCCGAGAGGTTAGTCTAGTCCAGTTCTTAACTACCTTTATCTTTTAAGTATCTATTCATATACCATTTCTCAAAACTACATGGCCTAGGAATGCTATAGATTAGAGCCAAAACTTGCACTTTGAAAACTTAGGATACAACTCATTATTCTTGAGCATCTGTAAAGTAATCGTGAGGTGATTAGTATGCTTTTCCTTATCTCTGGAATAAACCAGAATATCATCGATAAACATAATCATGAACATTTCAATGGACAGATAAAATGCTCTGTTCATCAAGTCCATGAAGGTTATAGGTGATTTGGTCAACCCAAAGGACACTACCAAAACTCAAAGTGACCATATCTAATTCAATAAACCATCTTTGGAATGTCACATTCTCTCACTTTCAACTGGTAATAGCTTGATCTAAGGTCTATATTAGAGAAAATAGTGTCACCCCTAAAGTTGGTCAAACAAGTCATCGATCCTTGGAAGGGGATATTTATTCTTGATTGTTCCCCTATTCAATTGAGAATATTCAATACTTATTTTGAGGGAACCATTCTTCTTTCTTATTAATAGACTAGAGTGCCACATAGTAAGACGCTCAACCTAATGAATCCTTTATCTAAGAAATCTCTCAGTTGCTCCTTTAGTTCTTTCAACTCAGTGGGGGCCGTTCTGTACTACAGAATGGAGATGAGTTGTGTGTCCAAAAGAATATCAATCTCGAAGTCAGTCTCATTATCAAAAGGGACTCCAGGTAGATCCTCAAGGAAGACATTAGGAAACTCATTCACAATGGGGACAAACTGAAGGATAGAAGGCTCAACGTCATTAGACTTAACTCGCACGAGGTGATAGATACATCCTCTAGAGATTAACTTTTTGGCCTTAAGGTAGGAAATAAACTTACCCTTTGGTACTGTAGAACTATCCTTCCATACTATAACAAGTTTATTCAAAAACTAAAATTTAGCAGTTTGGGTCCTACAATCAATGGTGGCATAGCAGGCATGAAGCCAATCCATGATAAAAATCATATCAAAGTCAATCATATCTAGCTCTATCAAATCAACAAAGGTATCCCTATGATGGATGAACACTAATAATCTCTCTAGACCCTTTTGACCAGAATGGACCCACCAATAGATGTGGAGATAGAATAGGGTTCAAGCAAATACTAAGGAAGAATCTCAAATCTTCTAGCTATATATGACGTTATAAATGATAGAGTTGCACCTAGATCAAGCCATGCATAACAATTAAAAGTGAAAACTCAAAGCATATATATTACAACATCTGGTGAAACCTCTTGGTTGTGTTGGTTCCCCATTGCATATAGACGGTTTGTTCCACCGCTTGTCCCTGGTGCAATACCTCTTTGGTTTTCTTTGATTGGTGGTCCTATAATAGAAGACTGGGCCTTATTGCCCCATATCAGACATTTCTTATGGAAGTGACCCATCTGGCCACACTTAAAGCAACCATTCCCTCCCTCTCTGCACTCTCCCAAGTGCATCCAGCAACATTTTCCACAAGGTGGCTTCCCTTTCAAATCCTATCCCATGGACAATTTGGTTTCTCCCTTGGACTCTAAAATTCAAACCAGGTCTAAAACTAGAAATCTCATGTCCTTTTCAACCTTTCTCTTATCAATAGAGCCCAAAAATATCAAAACGAAGGATGCTAATTGGGTAAATTCCATACAAGAGGAGCTGCTTCAGTTTGAAAGAAACTAAGTGTGGCATTTGATTCCAAGACCTCCTGATAGATTTGTGATAGAGACCAGGTGGGTAATTAAAAACAAGCTGGATAAGAATTGCACTATCACCAGGAACAAGTCCAGATTTGTCATTCAAGGGTTTAATGAAGAGGAAGGTATTGATTATGATGAAACATTTGCTCCTGTAGCAAGAATGAAAGTCATGAGAATTCTCATTGTATTTGTTCCGTACATGGAATTTAAATTATTCCAAATGGATATTAAAAGTATCTTTTTTAAATGGATACCTCAAGGAGTAGTGTTTGTGAAGTAACCACCAGGTTTAGAAAGCATTGAGTTTCTTGATCATGTGATGAAGTTAGATAAGGCTCTTTGTGGGTTAAAACAAGCTCAAACGACCTAGTATGAGAGATTATTTTAGTTCCTACTGAGTCATGGGTATAAGAGAGAAAAGTTGACAATACTCTATTTTTGAAAGCTAGAGGAAAGAAGCTATATTTTTTAGTATATGTTGATGACATAATCTTTGATGCTACTACCAACTCACTTTGTGAAAAAATTGGGGACCTGATGAGAAGTGAGTTTGAGATGAGTATGATGGGAGAACTCAGTTTCTTTCTTAGATTATAGATCAAGTAGTCACCAAAAGGAACATTTATCAGCCAGGACAAGTATATTAAAGATTTGCTAAAGAAGTATCAGATTATGGAGGGCAAACCTATTGATACACCTATGGGAACTAGTTCAAAATCGGATGTTGATGAACCTGGTCCCAAGGTAAATGAGATTATGTATAGAGGGATCATTGGATCACTATTGTACCTAGCTGCCAGCAGACCATATATAGTCTTTAGTGAGGGAATGTGTGTTAGATTTCAAGCATGTCCAAAAGAATCCCACCTTAAGGCAGCAAAGAGAATTTTGAGATATCTCAAAGGCACTGACAACTTAACCCTATTTTATCCAACTGGTGACTCCCTTAAGCTGGTGGGGTATGCAGATGCTGATTTTGTAGGTACTTTGTTGACCATAAAAGCACCTCCAGAATGGCTCATTTTCTAGGTTTATCTCTTAACTCTAGGGGTACTAAGAAATATAACTCAGTAACTTTATCCACAATAGAAGCTGAATATATAGCTACTGCCGCTTGTTGCTCTTAATTGCTTTAGATCAAATAATAACTAGAAAATTTTAGGGTTTTGACGGATACCATATCACTGTTGCATGATAATACAAGTGCCTTGAACATGGAAGAGAATCTAATTTAGCATAAAAGGACAAAACACATTGATGTGAGGCATCATTTTCTTAGGGACCAAGTTGAGAATGGTAACATATGTATGAAGTATTGTAGCACTAAGGATCAAATAGCTGACATTTTTACCAAGCCTCTATGTAGGGACCATATTGAAAAGAAACAGATGAGGCCGAGGCTGATTAAGCTAAGCACATCTGAGCCATCATGATGGTGAAATCTCTCTTATTATTGGCTAAAATTCCTATGCAGGTATCTAAGTTCTGGTTTATGGTATTTTGAATTCACTTTTGTACCTTGCAGGAATGCATGATCAACAATATCATAAGTGCTAAAAAAAGACTTTTGACGAAAGTTCAACAATGTAGCATAGATCATCTGGGACCTGGTTCCTTTTCAAAGGTTAGTATTCTATCCACAACATTAGTGTACTTATGAAATATGTCAGAACTTTTCCCAAGCCTCTTCAACTTCATTGAAACAGTGTCTTTTCAACCCTGCCTCCAAAAAAATATATCCAATCAGGGCCAGACATGTCCTTTCACTCCCTATAAAACAACACTCAACCTAGTTCTCTCTCTCATCATTTTTTCTTCAAATTCTTTGTCATTTTAACTCCTCTCTTGTTTTTTCCTTCCACAATGTCTCAGTCCTCTCAAATCTCTGAGAAGCAAGCTTCATCTAGAAATGAAACCCCCTTAGAAGATTGATACTCCCCCTCCATACCTATCCATTCTTCTCTAAAACTGGAGGAATTGTACATTTCAACAAAAACTGCTTCCCCTTTGTCTCTCATGCCTCTCTCACCCACCAAGCATGACCCATCTCTTCAATCCTTGGGTTAGGATCAGTCCTCTGATTTAACTACTGGGGAAATAGGTTTTTTGTCAAAAGGACAAAATTATGGTACCATTATAACTACCTCCACCAAAGAACAGCCCTCTTCTTCTCAATCAGGTGCCACTTCTTTATCCATTTTAGAGAGATGCTTCGATGGGGATCTACCAATTGAAAAGGGTACTGGGTTGAATATACTTGCTAGCTAGTAAAGAATGGGTGGTCAAAGGCTTGATAAAGATAAAGGGGGATGACTTATTTGCTCAAGAGGAAGCCAAATCACTAGACCTTTTATTGGTATTGGCCATTCCATTATTTGATCAAACTCCCATGAGTGAAGTATAACCCATTAATGTTGCTAAAGTTTAAGAAGAGAAAGATGATGAACACAATATGCCTCTCATATAGAAACTGAAAAGGAACACAAGTGAAGCTCTTTTTAAATCAAACTCTGAGAAGAACCAGGTTGCTGCAGAAGTTACCATGAGCCACCAGTCTATAAACAAAGGAAAGGGTAAAGTAAGTTGGGATACGCCTGACATCACTAAAGTATGTCCTATTAGAGGTCCTCAATGAAAGCTTCTCAGTGATGTCATAGAAGCAAGCAAATCAAAAGCCACAAGGAAAAGGAATTAAGGTCCTCTTCTGTGATAGAGAAGGAAGACATTCCAAGTGATAAACTTGTGAATGTTGATGAAAAGGCAGATGGCAGTGTTACAGAATCAGATGAGGACCTTGTTTATCTCAAACTACATACTAGGATAATGAAGGCATCGAGGAAGCCTTCAAAGGGATCCAAACAAAAAAAGTCAAGAAAGAAGGAAGAAAGTACATCGAAAAAGGGTGAATGTGCTTCCACCAGTGGGCCAGGTTCATAAGTTAATAGGGTAAAGATTGAGAAAGTTTTAAGCAAGGAGGAAAAAATTTAAGTTTTGGAAAAACAAAAGGAGTTGAGTGCACAGGTGTTTAAGCCTGAAGCCAGAGAAAAACTAGGAATAAGGAACCTGGTTGATGTAGTTGTGATACTAGGTTGGGACCATTTGTTTCGGTGGCCAGTTCCCACTTTACATGAGTGGGAAGTGAGACAGTTTTACTATAATATCGAGTTCCTAGAGAATAGAAGTTTCAACACTTCCATTGGTGATCTATCATTTCATATTGATGAAAAAGTCTTAGGCACTATTCTGAAGGTTAATAAAGAGAGGATCAGGAGTGTATTGGACTATGCTCCTGCAAAAAGTTTCATTGTGGAGGTTGGGAAGATGCCAAATCTGAGCTCTACTTCTGTTTCTAAGAAGTTTCTCAACGCCAGTACCAACTCTACTTTGAGTTTGTGAACAAGGTCCTTCTGCCCTATACTGAGAAGAAAACTATTACAACCATTATTGATCTATTTTTTTTATGAAGGCCTTGAATAAGTTGGAAGCTATATATCTTCCTATATTGATGATAGAGAACATTCATAAGGCGATGACCACAAAAGATGGAAAACATGGTCTTGCTTATAGTTATTTACTTAACTATATGTTTGACCATTTTGGGGTTTGGCTAAAGAAAGAAGTACCTGGTACCATCAAGCAGTCTTTCTCACAAACCACTTTGGTGGAATGTGAGTGTAGTATAATAACCCGCTAAACCCAAGAAACTTCTAATTGAATGGAGGGTTCGTAACAGGCCAAACTCTCAGGTTTCTAATCTCATCACCCAATAGGAGGCACTAAAGGAGCAAGTGGAAGAGTTGACTGCTGCACTTGCAGCCAGGGATGCAAAAAGTATGACTTTAAAGGCACAGATGGCACAAAGAGTAGCAGAGGGACCTAGTTCTGCTAAGTTATCTAGGCTAAAGGAAGAGAAAAACAGACTAGCCTTAGAAGTCAAGTCCCTCACCCAACAACTTCTTCAGGCACATCAAGATTGCAATGCCAGGATGACTTTTCTCTTTCAATCCCTAGCTCCCAAACCTTCTGGTCCTAGCTTATTCTTCTCTTTGCTTTTGCCCTTTATTGTTGTTCGGGAACTGATTCTGGCATGTTCTGTTATTCTTTTTTGCTGTGAATTGAATACTTCACTTTGCAATCTAACTTCGACTAAATGTATCTCATTGTCATTTTCTTATGCTTCTATGGTTTTGTTCGTATTATGATGTCTAATTGACTCTGAATTCACTACCTATGATCTTTATCTTAGTTTACGACATATGTTTTTAATGATGCCAAAAAAGGGAAGATAACTAAAGTGGGGAAAGGGGGGCAATTAACCTATGGGGAACAGGTACTCCAAGGGAATAAGGATAAGGAAAGTATACTCAGGGGAACAGGGTCAGATTTATTTTTAAAAAAGGGGACAATAGTATCATCAAAAAGGGGGAAATATTAAATAATTATTTTGATGACTAACAAACTATTCGTACAATATAAGGACTAGGTCAGTATCAGGTTGTTTCAACTAGAAAGGGTTGTGTTGGGATATAGCTGTAAGGCTGACATGGTTGGTGAGGTTTGACCCTCATTGTACTGAAGGACCAGCTGTTTCTTTCATGCCCTCTCGTGTGGACATAAAAGATTCATTTGCAATGAACAAAAGACAAATTTTGGAGTATGAAAAAGTAAATATTCAATAGATCTAATAATTCTCTTTTGGCACTTCTTGAGAGACACTGCGTTAACTTTCAAGGGACCTGATAGAAGGAGTCTGTAGTTTTATTTTAAGTATGATGTTGTGTTTAGTTCATGATATTGTAAGGTCACTTCCTAATCTACAACCAAAAGTTGATCATTGTGTTTGTGTTTTGTCAAGGTTATCATGGGACTCTTGGTAAGTTGCTGCCTTGAAGTCACCTAGGTAGTGGTCTAACTTCATCTAGGTTGGTGAGAGTGTAGACTAGTATTTTTGTAAGTTGCTCAAGTCTTGTAACTAGGTTGCAAGTGGGAAATGATGAGAGGGTGAGACAAATAAATAGTGTGTGTTGTATTTGACTACTTTGCTCATTCATTTAGTGGATCGTTGGATCTTGAAAATCCTGTCGGACAGGTCGTGGTTATTCCTCCCTTGATCAAGGAGTTTTTCCACGTTAAATCTTGTGTGTACTATATTTGTATTTTTTGTTTCTTGTTTGTGCTGTTCTTAGGGACTTGGTCCCTAACTGTAGTGGACATATACACTCCAACAGTACATCACAAGGTAGCGATGATCAGCTGCCTGCTGATCAAAGAAAGACATTGGGCTAACTACCCATAGTAAGATAAATATATTTATGAGAGGTAAGTGCAGACAAAGCAAAAAAAGGTCAGTGCTTGTATTTGCGCTCATATAATTTAGCACAAAATACTGGCTTTGACGTGAGAAAATAATTTAAGCAAACAATTATGTTTAATAACCTTTAGCAGTCATCTAATAAGCTGTAATGCACATCTGATAAGTCTTCCATAGTCAAATATTTACACCAATTTTACATATTTGAGCAGTGACAAAGTGATACCTGTGGTCCCAAAACCCCTTTGACCAAATTGTATTAACTATCCATCATTATCTTCCAATTACACATCCAACTGCCCAGTCGAAAACCATAGTGATAAGATTATACCAACAAAAGTTTTATACACAAATTACAAAGAAAAGCAACATGAAACAGAAGATACAAGAAGTTGTAGAACATTCATATTTATGCACATGAAGAAATGTATTATCTATTAAAAAGGACTATGGGTAAGAGCAGAAAATGAATCTTTGCAAGAAAAGAAAATTAGATAGAGAACCAAAATCGAAGGACATCAATCCCATGACTGGAGGAAGTTGGGGAAAAGAAAGGAAAATGAGGAGTAGGATGCTTGTGCTCTTATCAATTTATATTCAAGGCGCAAAATATCATTATCAGCCAAATCAGGGGAGACTTCAATCCCTATTTATAACCCCCATCCCACCCCATCCCCACCCCCATGCAACTATTAAAGGTCCCTGCATCATGAAAGGATAAACACATGCTTATAGTATTTGCACTAACTACATTGAATCCAGTAAGAAATGGATAAATTGATTTGGAAGGCTCAGCACTAAGACACCCCACATAAAATTGAAGCAATAAAGAGAGTCAATTAGAAAGCAAAAACAAGAAGATAAATGTTTGCATCCATTACAATGTTAAAGCTTCCACACCTGTCAAGCATATATAGAGCATTGTCTTGGTACCTGCCGTAGGCGTGTGATCTTAGCAAAAATGTGACCAAAGTTATTCATCAGAGTTCCAGCCTGGACATATCTACATCAAAATACAAAACGAGGATGCAGTTAGAAATAAAAATATCCTTGCTCCTTATGTTTTGGTAGGTAATGACACAAATGGTGATGAATTTTATGGGAAGAAAAAGATGCATAAGATCTTAAGTTAACACCAAAGATACTACTTAAGAACAAGCAATTATAGGGAACAGATTTCATGTAAGTAATCCATACGTAAGCAAGAAAATGGGATGGAGCCAAAAAAAGAAAAATAATGAGCCAGCAGATCGGTAAAGCTAGACTTGCAAGGAAGAAGAGCTTGAGTTTGAAAAATACATGTCGAACTGTGCCCGACTTCTACTTTGCAATGACTTGTAGTCCTTGAATTCACTCATATCCAAAGAATCTTTTCTCATAATAACCTGAACCATAACCAATAATGAAGATTCTTATCAAAATTGAAGCACACGACAATTGCAAGACAAAACTTACAGTCTTTGTAGGAAGTGAAAGATTAGCAACTCTTTCATGTTTGGTACATCTTAGCAATTGGCTTTTCAGAAATTTGGGCTTCAACAAAACCATAACATATCTTCTGTCACTCTCGTGGTTGCATAGTCATTAAAGATTTTGCAATATACTAGAAAAAACAGACACGTCAACTTTATTATGTCAGCAATAAGATTAAGTATGTATATTATTAACTATTAACTTACTTTCCTCCACCAGAGGAAGTGGCTGTTGGAATTAATGCATTCACAAGGATACTATCCTTGACCTTTATGTTTTCTAGGAGTTCTTTCTTATTTCAAGAATATCATTTCGGGAGTGTTGGAATTAATGCATTCACAAGGATACTATCCTTGACCTTTATGTTTTCTAGGAGTTCTTTATTCTTTCAAAAATATCATTTAGTCTTTCAATATTATCTCTTAATTTTTCAAGAAATCTTTTAAAAGATTGTGATACATGTATCTAGTTATTTGTGTAAATCTTTTAAATTGGTTTTAGTAGTATAAATAGAGATGTAATTGATGATTGTGTATAGATCAAGTGGCCTTAAGTAGCCTAATATAACTTGAGCATTCTCTTTTGAAATGATTTTAGTAGTATAAATAAAGATGTAATTGATGATTGTAATCATCTCAAGTGGCCTTAAGTAGCCTAATACAACTTGAGCATTCTCTAAAAAAAATATTCTCTTCCTATTCTTTCCTACAAATTGGTATCAAGAGCAAGGTTTTCATTTTTAATCTGGGGTTAGGTGAAGAAAAAATTATGGTATCTAAAACAAATGATGGTGCTGATTCTTCAGTTATTCTTACTCCATTTTTTGATGGAAATGACTTTGAATACTGGAAGATAAGAATGAGAATTTATCTAAAAGCTGAAGGTTTGTGGACTATTGTTGCAAATGGCTATGAAGAGCCAAAAGACGATGGAGAACTTTCAGTAGCATATATGAAAAATCTTGAGGCTAAGCGTCGTCAAGATGCAAAAGCTTTGAGCAAAATTTAGATGGGAGTCTCAAGAGCATTTTTTGCAAAAATTGCTACTTGTGAGACTG
>DF365705.1:1048-22326 GCA_000787875.1 Solanum virginianum
CTCTAGATACACACAACGTCTTTTAATGCGAGATGCAAACACTTTCTAAAATTGGCACTAATTTGAAAGTCCATGTCATGTTTCATATGTAGAGTACAAATACTTATAATGTATGTGTGGGGTGTTACACTTTTATAGTGAAAAAACCTTGAGACTAGCCCTGATATGTCCTTGAGCACTGTGAATCTTGATTGAGGCAAAAAGCCTAAGTTGAGGTTGGCTACCAAAAGTGGCTCATGTTCGGGAGATAGATATTTTATATTTCAATACAGACGAAAAGCCTAAGTTGAGGGTGGCTGGTGGAGGGGTAAAATCACAAAAATAAGGTACAGAGTTGGGAATGGGGAGAAAAAGAAGAAAATCGTGTACCATGTACAAGAAAAAGAAAAAGACATCTTAGATTGAGATTAAAAGCAAAATGAAGTGTAAAAATGAGGCAGAAGCTGAAAAATGATAAGAAAATACCCGAAAAAGCTTCAATGTTGGAAAAGGAAGAATAAAGTGAAAATATTAGATTTGGTAAAGTGAAAGTGATAAAAAACATAGTTCAAGGATGGCTTTCAGTCACTATTTTTTCAAAATGTCATACTAAAGCCCCCTAAGCCTATGTTACAAGCCTAGAAAGTCCTAAAGTAATCCTACTCTAGTTAGTTGAAAATTTAAGTCATGAGTATAGGGGCAAGCGTACAGTATTAGTCATTGTGCATGAACATCTTTTGTGAGAGTGAGTATGTTTGCATTGTACCAAAACTAAATTTGAAATCATTATTGAGTGTCAAAAATGAGGCTTCTTTCTGTGAGGGCACTTGCATTGCATTGTTAGCATTTGAGTTGTTCAGTGATTATGGACTTTTGATATTACCTTTCTTGTCAGTTATGTTGTTAAATGCACCAGTATGTTTTGGTTTGATATATAGCTATCTAATCTTGTTCTGAAAAGTTGGTGTAGGTACCAGAGTTTAAGTTGTATGTGATGTATACCATTGGGTAGAGGTCTATGTGTTGCCATATTGTCTATATAGATTGAATTTTTTCTTGAGGACAAGTAACAATTTTAAGTTGAGAATGTTGATGTGCTGTCAAAATACAACACATTTGATACTTAAAACATAGGATTTTGTGTGTTCTCAATCCGACATTTATGTTTTTTATATGTTTTTGGTGTTTAGTTTGCTGGAAAGTAGGTTGGCATGACTTTGGTGCTAAATTGCAGACTTTTCTAGTTTTTGATGGTTTACTAGACCCTCTACGAGATGTAGAATGGGTTTTCTTAAGATTTCTAGTGAAAGATGAGATCTAAAGTTCAACTGTACCAGACAGTTATATGAGTTGTTGATCACTCTATGAGTCGTATAGAGGTTTCGTGAAGAATTCCAGTGAAGGACCAGTTGATGCAGATAAAGTTTACGAAAGTACAATATGAGTCATGAATCACTATGAATCGTAAACTAGATTGGTGGTAGTGAAGTCCAAGATTCAAGAAGCTGAATATGAGACCCCGATTAGGACTCATAAATCACTTTACGAGTCATAACGACCTGTCGTAGAAAGTCGCCTACCAATTTTTCTACTTTTTAGGACTTATTTGTAATTATAATAAATAGTATATTTTGGGTAAATTCTCAGGGGAGTACATTAGAGAATGTTAGTAGAAAGTACTTTTAGGGTTTTGTACTTGAAAACTTCAATTTTGAAGGAGAATACACTTGTGAATTAATTGGATGTTCAAATCTTGTGATTCTCAATTAATATTTGATTTTCTTATTATTCAATTCAATTGGGTAAGTGTTTAATTCTGTTATCTTAATTTGTAATTGCTTCATCTACCCATAGCATGAGTAGCTAAATCCACAACTTGGGTTGTGGAACCATAAAGATCTAACCAAATAAACCTGGATAATTTGCAATTCTTGGAATGGGTATTTACATGTATTCATCAATTCTCTTTGTTGTACATGTTTTCTAGTGGTGGATACTATTATAACTTGCCTAGTGTTACCTTCCCAATCCAGGTGGTAATGAAGAGGAAATGAGATTGATTAACATGATTCGATAATGTGTTCTCATCTAATCAACTGAACTAGACCAAGGGCTAGTTGACAGGGACTATGGGTAATGAGGTTGGCTACCAAAAGTGGCTCATGTTCGGGAGATAGATATTTTATATTTCAATACAGACGAAAAGCCTAAGTTGAGGGTGGCTGGTGGAGTAATGGTTAGTATTGCATACTATGGAGATGGGTCAAGTCATATAGTGAAATTCACCTATCACCTTTGACCAAAGAGCTTGGTGAACTAAAATTACCATCCTATATGCTATTCTCTAGTCAAGAATTGGGTTGCCAAGGGATATTGAGTTGGTGAATCATGGGGAACGCAATTCTCATGTTGCTCTTCATTAGTTTTTGTCTTTTGCGTTTGTTAGTTTAGTTTATTTTCTTGTTGAATATTGCAATGCCCCCCTTTGGGGAATCGAGTTGTAAATTACTTGAATTGCGTATTGGTGAATTTGTTGTGAGTCTCCCTATTCTCTATGGGATTCGACCCTAACCTTGGTTAGGTTTTATATTTGACAGCGGCTAATTTTTCCTCCAAAAGAGAGGTGTAACTTGGGCATGATCATTGGGACCACCACCAAACCCTCAATTGAAGTAGTTCCTCAGCTCGAGTTGAAGTCGTTGTCATCCCATCATGAGTTTCTCAGAGAAAATAATACTTTACTTGTAATCTTATCTACTTCATTAACTGCAGCCTAGGTTGAAGCTGCTATAGCCGTGAAAGAAGAGAGCAATGGGTTGGCGAATGTTAGACATCTATGGCATTAGCCCAACCATATGCCTGCACAGGATATTCATGGGGGAGGGCCCCAAGCCAGTGGCCCAACCACAGAAGAGACTAAATCCAATCATGAAGGAGGTAGTAAAGAAAGAAGTCATCAAGTGGTTGGATGTAGGGATGATCTTCCCTATCTGTGCAGTATGTGCTCCCAAGGAAGGGGGAATGATGGTTATCACCAATGATAAGAATGAGCTTATCCCAACCAGAACAGTGATAGGGTGGCACATCTGGATAGACTACAGAAAATTGAATGATGCCACTCGGAAAGACCACTACCCGGTACCCTTCATTGATCAGATGACAAGCTTGCTGAGCAAGAATACTACTGCTTCCTAGATGGGTACTTGGGATACAACCAAATCACTATTTCACCTGAGCACCAAGAGAAGACAACTTTCACCTGTCTATATAGAACCTATGCTTTCAATGCATGCTGTTTGGAGTATACAATGCACCAACCACCTTCCAAAGGTACATGATCGCCATATTCCATGACATGGTCTAGGAATTTGTAGAGGTGGTCATTGATGATTTCTCTGACTTTGGTGAATCTTTTGAGATTTGTCCGCACAATCTGGATAGGGTGCTAGCAAGATCTAAGGAGACTAACCTCAATCTTAACTGGGAGAAATGTCAATTTTTGGTTAAAGAGGGGATAGTCTTGAGGCATATGGTGTCCAAATACGGCATAGAGGTGGACAGAGCTAAAATTGAGGTGATAGAGAAGCTACCTACACCTGTGTCGGTCAAGGGAGTCTGAAGTTTTCTAGGACATGTACGGTTCTGCCGCAGATTCATTAAGGACTTCTCCAAAATTTCAAAGCTCTATGTGCTTATCACGACCCAAGCCTAGGGCCTAGGGTCACGGCGAATGGGAACCTAAAGGGACCCAAACAAGCCTCTTAGTATATTAATTACACATCCTTGGTAGCATAAGCAAAGTAAAAAACAACAAGAATATAAATAAGGGATAAAGGGACTAAGTGAAGTCTCGACATTTATAAATCATAAAGAGTCAAAGCACAAAGCATAGATACATCAATTCTTCCAACAGCACCCCTAAACATAGATCGGGCAAGGCCCAAAAAAAGCAAGAGTGGCATAGCTAGTGTCTTTGAAGTTTAGGACTCATCAAAAGCTTATCTTTACTATGCCAAAACTAGCCAACTGGAGGATGATCGTGAGGAGCTCCGATTCCTACATGTTAACATCATGTAGGCATAGAGATTTTCTTATTATTCATTTGCAAATATGGAATACATTTATAGGAAAAGACTATATCAACATAGTCCAAGCAAATTCTCACTTGAACTCTAAGGCATGCCACCCCCTTTGAAGGTGATTGAGGTACATATCCCTCAATGTGGTAGTACGGGCATGCCACCCCCTGACAAGATGATTGAAGTACATGCCCCCCAATGTAGTAGTATAGGCATGCCACCCCCTAAAAAGATCATTGAGGTAAATACCCCTCAACGTGGTAGTACAGGCATGCCACCCCTCGACAAGGTGATTGAGGTATATACCACTTAATGTGGTAGTACGAGCATGCCACTCCTCGACAAGGTAGTTGAGGTACACACCCCTCAACGTGGTAGTATGGGCATGCCACCCTTCGGCAAGATGATTGAGCTTGTCACCCCTTCAATAAGGTGGTTGGACATGCCACCCCGCTATAAGGTGTGGTCAACTTATAACTCTATAGATACTTTTATGAAATCAATAGAAACATCTAATCCCTTTATCATATAGTCACTTAATTTATAACTCATGCAATAGATCATCAATAGCTAAGGAATCCCTGTCAAGACATTTTATCAAATATTTGGCGAGTGTGCAATGCTAGTTCAAAATCATACAATTCATGAGTGAAATAATATGAGAAAATGTAATTTAAATCAACCAACCAACACATGGTAAAACCCCCATTTAAGGTACCTTGAAATCCTTCGTCAAATCTCATAATAGATCATAGTTTCATAGCCCAAAATTTGTATAGTCACAATAGACAAACCATCTCATACTATAAGCTTGAAATAGGTAGACATATGATTCCAATCATAATTTGTAATCTTAATTCATAATAAGTAATACCTATAAGTAACACAACTTGGAAACATGCAATTTTCATAAAAGGAAGGTTGAGCACCATGGGGGAGAGGATCTAATGGTTGAAACCCATATACCTCAAATTTCAAGATTTCCTTGATGTGTATTGAAGGAGGCTTGAAGCTTGAACAGGGTTGATTAGATCCAGAATTAAACTTGGGACACTTGTATTTGGACGAAATATTTAGCTAAGTGTTCTAAAGGGTTTTGAGAGCGTCTTGATTGATATAGAGTTGAAAAATGACTAAATATAGGTTTTTCAATACATAGGAGGACAAAGGCCCAAAGCCCCAATATCTTAGGCCAAAACAAGATTTTTAAGGAATAACTAACACTAATCTGCGCCCCTAGCGCATCATGGCCAGAGCGCAGATCATCTTTGGAATCTAAAAATTTGGAAAACTAAATTATTACTATGGGTGCTCTAAAATCTAGGTTATACTCACTCCCCACTCAATTTTCTCCCTGATCACGAATATGAAGTCAGAATTTTGATATCATGCATGAATTTTGAGATATATCAAAATTACAAATATGGGCATTTCTGAGGAACATTTTCAAGCACTTTTGGGGTGTTTCAATGGTCTCTTGGAAAATGAAGTACCCTTTAACATTGATGCTACTTGTTTGCAGGCTTTTGAGTTGTTGAAGAAGAAGCTGGTCGAGGCTCTAATACTAACAACACCTGATTGGGAGCTCCCATTCGAGCTCATATGTGATGCTACTAACATGGTTGTGCGTTCAGTATTAGGACAACAAAGAGAAAAGTTATTCCACTCCATTTACTATGCTTGTAAGACTCTGGATATAGCTCAGAGCAACTATACAATTACTAAGAAAGTGATACGGGCATTAGTGTATGCATTTGACTTGGTAGGTACAAAAGTCATAGTGTTCACTGACCATGCTGCAGTGAGGTATTTATTTAACAAAAAGGATGCAAAATCATGATTGACCAGATGGATCCTTTTGCTCCAAAAGTTCGACATTGAGATTAAGAATCACAAGGGGTGTGAGAACCAATTTGCTGATTACCTGTCCTATTTGGAGAATGATGCCTACATAGTTGAGCAAATGCAGATAAAGGAAGAGTTCCCAGATGATTAGTTGTTAGCACTAGAAGTAGAGGAACTACCTTGGTATGCTGATATAGTGCACTACTTGGTAAGTTAGGTGTTTCCTTTAGATGCTACGTATCAACAAAGAAAGAGGTCGGCTCATGATGCAAAGGCTTAAATCTGGGATGATCTATATCTCTTCAAGCAAGGGGCTTATCAAAGGGTGAGAAGGTGTGTTCCTGAGTTAGAGATGTAGAAGATATTAGAGATGTGTTATGCTTCTCCTTATGGGGGCTATCATGGAGGTATGTGGACAACTCACAAGGTGCTGTAATAAGGTTTCTTCTGGACTACTCTCTTTAAAGATGTTGTACACTTTGTGAGGGCCTGTGATGCATGCCAAAAGACTGGCACCATCTCCAAGAGGCATGAGATGCCCCTGAATAACATCTTGGAGGAGGAGGTCTTTGATGTATCGGGGATGGACTTCATGGTTCCATTCTCACCTTTATTTTGTAATCACTACATTCTAGTTGCAGTTTATTATGTCTGAAAATGGGTGGAAGTGGTAGCTTTACCCGTAATGACTCTAAGGTACTAAGTAAGTTCTTGAAGAAGTAGATCTTCTAAGGTTTGGGACTCCAAGAACTATCATTAGTGATGGGGGTACATATTTCATCAGTCAAATGGTGAAGAATCTACTAGAATAATATAGAGTCTAGCATAAGGTGGCTACAACATACCACCTATAGATGAGCGGTTATGTAGAGGTGTCTAATATGGAGGTGAAAATATCATACAAAAGAGCGTCAATGGCACAAGGACAAATTGGTCTGTCAAGCTTCATGAGGCTTTATGGACATATAGGATGGTATACAAGACACCTATTGGCATATCTCCATACAGGATGGTTTATGGGCAAGGATGTTATCTCCCGATGGAGCTTGAGCACCAAGCATATTGGGCCATAAAAAGGCTCAATCTTGATCCTGAGCTTACTGGAAGAAAGAGGTTAGAACACTTGGAGGAGTTGGATGAATTCTAGCTCCAAGCATATGGGAACGCAATGTTATACAAGGAGAAGATAACAAATGGCACGGCTAGCACATCATCAACCGAAATTTTGAGCCGTGACAACAAGTACTCCTTTTTAACTCTCATTTGAAACTGTTCCCAGATAAGTTACGGTCAAAGTGGAGTGGACCATATATGGTGGTGTCCATGATGTCACATATAGTGGTAAAACTGAAGGATGATACCAACCAAACTTTTTTGGTAAATGGTCAGCATGTCAATCACTATTATTATGAAGATAGTAGTAGAGATAAAGAGGTCATGAATTTGGCCAATGATGAGTGATAAATGTTGAGTCGTGCCATGATTATAAATTTAGCATTGTATAGTAGGCAACCCATAGTGAGGTAACAATTGTTATAAAAAAACCTGTAGTAAATTAAAACATTGCACCAAGTGCATGTCCGCAATAGTAGCGCATCACAAACAACATGCATTTTGGTGAAAAATTTTTCATCCTCAATTCCCGATGATTTGTAGGGTATTTTTTATATATATATTTTTGTAAGATTAACTTGATTCAGTGTTTTGTAGCATATTCAAATGTTCAGGGATTTTTTTGCAGTTTGGAGCTCAAAATTTTAATTTTTTTGAGCCTCAAAATAGTGTCTGTCTACACTAGGCACGCGATGCATCTCTGTCATGGAGATGCGCTTAAATTGATGCCTAGGTTTGGTAAAAATTGAACAAAAAAATAAAGGCCAAGCAAAACCAAGGTGCGTTGAGCCTTTGGCGTGGACATGCACCTAGTTTAGCATTTCCCCACGCATCTCCACCTCTATTTGAACCTTGCCCCCCACATTTTCTTCCAATATTTTTCACTTAATCCCAAATCCCCCACCCCTATTTTCATTTTTTTCTCAACTTTTTCTCCCTTAAACATTCCATATTCAAACAAATCTGTGTCACACTCCTAGATTCTTCAAGATATTCATCATTTCTCTTGCATTCTTCAAGACAAGTGAGTGCTCTTCACTAATGTTTCTTGTTCCTTGTTAGAATTTTGAATCTTTTTGTCTTCTTGGGGTGAAATCAAGTGAATGAACTTGTTTTTATTGCTTATTATTAGTTATTTATTGTTAGGTGTTAAGATTTTAGGCCTAATTTCTTGATTAGATGAATTTGTTTGCATGATATTGTTGGGTCCCAACCCTAGACCAAAAATTTAGGAAACTTGGGGATTTTTTAGTCTTGTGCTTTAATTGTTAATTATGTGAAGCCTTCTTGTTGGATGTTGTAAAATTCCAAGAGTGGGGTTTTTTTATTATAGCATGATGCCTTGTATTGTGCCCCTACGGGTTAACTTGTTCTCAAGTGTACTTATTGGGGTGATTTGCTTGAAATAATTTCCTTAAATGAGGTTTTAAATGTACGAGTGATGTAAGCGTGGAAGTGAAGTGTTGGGATGATATAGTTAACTAAATTGTGGGGTTAGGCCGCCAAATTGTTGTTTAGTTGCCCGTTGTGAGTTAGGAAGTCTATGTACTTTTTCCACTCATGGCATATATTTAAATATGGGTTTGGGTAGACTTGAAGTAGTGTAGCGAGGGCCATATTTCTTGCATATGTGTTGATGATATCTATCTATGTTTGTAGGTACATATGGCTTCCCGCGAGCATAGAACAGGACAAGCCAATTGGGCAGGGGCCTTTGGCAGTAGGAGGCGGGCTAGGAACATCCTTGAGGTGCCCAGAAACCTAGAGCGTAGGGGCCAAAGGGTACGCTTTAAGTCTAGGTGCCAAGGTTAAGCTTAGCAGGACCTTTCACCCTCAAATGGATGGTCAAGCCGAGAGGACTATCCAAACTCTTGAGGATATGCTTAGAGCTTCTATTGGAGTTTAAGGGTAATTGGGATAAACATCTTCCACTTATTGAGTTTTCTTACAATAATCACTACCACTGAACCATTAGTATGGCCCCCTATCAAGCATTATATGGTAGGCGTTGTATATCCCCAATTGGGTGGCTTGCTGTGGGGGAAATGGCCTTCCTAGGTCCAGATTTTTTCATGGAGGCCTTGGAGAAGGTAAGGTTGATAAGGGAGAGAATGAAAATAACCCAAAGTAGACAAAAGTGCTACTCTGATATGAGGAGAAGAGATCATGAGTTTAAGGTTGGTGATTGGGTTTACTTGAAAGTCTCACCCATAAAGAGTTTGGTCCGATTTAGAAAGAAAAAATAATTAAGCCCAAGGCTTGTGGATTCTTATAAAGTTTTGACGAGAATGGAGAAGGTTGCTTATAAGTTGGAGTTGCCTATGGAGATGAATATGGTTCATCCGATCTTCCATGGGTCCATGTTGACAAAGTGTGTAGGTGACCTAGGTGCTATAGTGCCCTTGGATCTTGTGAGTGTTGTCAAAGATAATTTAACCTATGAGGAGGTCCCTGTGTATATTTTGGATAGTTAAGTGAAGAATTTGAGAATCAAAGATGTAGCTTCCGTTGAAAGTGCCATATGGGCCCAAAGCGGACATGAGAAAGCTATATCCATATCTCTTCCACTCTACTCAAGCCTAAGGTACTAATTTAAGTCCCCTATATGATTTCATGTCTTAAATTTCAGCCCTCATGTTATTTTTCATGCATCCATGTTTTGTGGTGACAAGTTTATGGTGATTTTTGACATTCATGTTGAGAATTTTGAAAATGATGTTTAATTATATTTGTTGCATTCATCTCAGGCTGAGATCTTCATGATTACTTATCTCATGCATGTTTCTTTGACATTCGAGAATGAATATTCCCATGGGGAGATATTGAAACGCCCCAAAAATGTGCTTTGGAATGCCTATAATCGTAATATCCATATATCTCAAAAACTATGTGTGATATCGAAAATTCAACTTCATATTCTTGATCAGGGGCAAAATTGAGTTGGGAATGGGTTTAACCTAGATTTTAAAGGACCCGTAGTGAAAAGTAATTTTCGCTAATTTTTGAAAAACAGTGTCTGTCTGCACCCAGGATGTGGCGCCTGGGGTGCATAACAATACAAATGTTTCTTGCTTGATGGGTGCACATTTCACCAAGGACATGGACCAGTGTATGTTATTCCTTGGTTTTTCTATTTCGGCCAAGGGCATTGGGGTCATAGCCCCATGCCCACTTAAACATGAAATCACCTATACTTACTCATTTTTCAACTCTATATCACTCAAAATCCTCACAAAAACCTCTCTAACACTTAATGAAATATCTCATAAAAAATTCAAGGATTTCAATCTTAACTTTGGAACTCAAGGATTCACTTCAAACTTTAAGTTTTCTTCAAGCTCATCTCAAGAAAACACTAGTTTGAGGTATTTGAGTTTCATCCATTGGGTCTTTTCACCCATGGAGCCCAATCTTCCTTTTTATAAAATTGCATTTTTCAAGTTATACTACCTATGGGTATCTCCGATTATGAATTATGAGCATGAATCATGTTGGGGTTTTATGAAATATTGATTGATTATGCATTACTATCTATTTTAAGTTTATAGAGTGATTAGATTATATCTATTGGAACTATACTTGTTTGGAGCTATGAAGTTATGCTTTATCAAGAACTTTTGTAATTGATTTCAAGGTACCCTACAAAATGGTTTTACTATATTTTGGTGGGTTGATTTGCATTAAGTTTCCTCATCTTGTTTCACTCTCGAATTGCATGATTTTGAACAAGTATCATCAACCCACCAATAATTCTTAAGTTATTGATAATCTATTCCATGATCTACAAGTCAAGTGACTATATGATGATGAAGGGCTTTCAAGTATATATTGAATTCATGAAAATTATCTATGATTTTACAAGTATCAAGTAAAGCCTTATTTCAAGTTTTTTACCTCCTGTAAGACATTCATGTTAAACCAAGGGTTCATGTATGACTATAATATACGCTCATGTTTAAAGTTAGGCTCATAATTAGAGGTCAAGTATGTTTCAAGAGCTACTCATGTCTTGTTTCCATGTTTCTTACAAGCTATACAAGTTCTGATTATCTCAAGTATTCCGTGGGATTTGACTTAGTACCGATTGAGGCTTAAAATAGGGGCTCGATGCAAGGGGTCCTTATATAAAATCTTTTATCTCTAAACTATGTGCCACTATAGGATTATGATTATTATCCTTGCTATACTTGTGGATCCATCTAGTCATTTTATCATGTTTGATTTGCCTTGGCAAGTAGACCATACCTAGCCAGTGTCATGCCCATTCTACATTACCGAGGGGGTGTCATGCCTTGGATTCCAAGTTGTAGCTACTTGGTCTATGTCAGTTGAGGTCTCTTCCCATACATGTGTATGCTATATATATGTGTGTATATGTGTATATATATATATTGTGCAAGATGAATGATTTACAAGCGTGTTTTATTATGAGCATTGATCATACATGCAATATTGAGATCATATATTTATTGCTTATGATTATGCACTTTGACTATGTTGGCTTATGTCTTGTTGCATTGCATCCCGCAGACTTGGTACATTTAAATATGCTAACGCATACTCTATGCCTACATGATAATTCCATATAGAGATCGGAGCACCTTTTGATCATCCTCCACATCGCTAGTTGATACTTTGGAGATAAGCTTTGGTGAGTCCTCAAGTCTGAGGACACTATCTATATTACTCTTGCTACTTTGAGACTTCTTTATGTTGAACACTTGTTACTATGAAGGTGAGCCCGAAAAGTGTCTTAGCCTCTGCTCCATTCTATGTTAGATGTGGTAGTTATTATAATGTACTTATGCAATGACCTTGACTATTTATGCTTGTATGATTATCAAAGATTTTTCCTTAGTCCCGCTTGCTATTTTATTATATCTCTTGTTATTAGTTACTTTGCTTCCGCAACCAAGGGTATGTGATTGATACGATAACAAGCTTGTTTGGGCCCCTTTGGGTTCCCATTGGTCGTGTCATGTCTAGGTCCTAGGCTTGGGTCATGAAAAACATGGTATCAGAGTATTAGGTTATTAATGGTCCTCGAAATCTAACACACCACGTCAATTAGAGTAATGTTCATGGTTGTGAAGAATGCCACAACTATGAATGGGAGACTATAAGGCATTTTAGGAAATGTTTCACTTCTTCATGGTCTATGCCATGCTTTAGATGTAAGCGTAAGGCTTTTGCCCTACGAATTTACTTTGCATTTCTAGATCATGTCAATTCCAAGAGGGAGACTAAGGAAAGCTTGTACACCCAAGGAGCAACCGATCCCTCCAGCTCCTCATTCTCCTCAAGGTGGAGAGGTAGTCCAAGATGTGTTCCAAAATGCTATTGCAATGTTCGCTCATGCTATGACCAACCAAATTAACTAAGGGACCCAAGTCCCTAATGCTCCCACTCCTGCTTCTAGGGTGAGAGATTTCACAAGAATGAATCCACCAGAGCTCCATGGATCCAAGATGGATGAGGCTCTCCAGGAGTTCATAGATGAGGTGTACAAGGTGCTATCCATCATGGGGGTCAATTTAGAGGAAAAGGCGGAGTTTGGTTTACACAATGGAAGTTGGAGAAGGGAAATGATAATGCTATCTCTTTGGAAGAGTTCAAAGCCGCATTCCTTAACTGGTTCTTTCCTATAAAGCTAACTAAGGCTAAGATGATGGAGTTTATAAACCTTAAGCAAGATTTCATGAGTGTGAGGGAGTATGCCCTGAATTTCAACAAGCCATCCAAGTATGCTCCATAATTTGTTGCTGAACCTAGATCAAAAATGAACAAATTTGTGTCGAGAGTGTCTGACTTGGTTAATAAGGAGTGTCGTACCACTATGCTAGTAGGAGATATAGACTTGTCTCAGCTCATGACATATGCCAAGCAACTAGAGAGGGAAAAGCTTAGAAAAGAAGAAGTGGTGAGTCCAAGAGGGCTCATTTTGAAGGTGGCTTCCAAGGTTTTAAGGATGGCCGCTTTCCTCAAGGCCACAAGTTCCAAGGACAAAAGTCATCCAATGCTCCTAACAAGAGGTTCACTAATAATAGGTTGACAAACCCAAGATTCCAGTGTGGTAATAGAGGAATTACAAGTCTTAGATGCCCAAGGTGTGAAAAGAATCATAGTAGTCCATGTTTGAGAAATTCTAATGTTTGCTTTGGTTGTGATGAAATGGGAAACAATGTTATTGATTGTCCTCATGCTCAAAACAATGGTACAGATGTTTGTCCACCAAGATAAGGTATAAATACGGGTTTAAGGTTAAACGATGCCAAAAAGTCATCGAAAATATACCTCAAAAAGGCCTATAATCGTAATTTCCATATATCTCAAAATTCATGCATGATATAAAAAATCCAACATCATATTCATGTTTAGGGGGAAAATTTGAGTGGAAAATGGGTATAACTTAAATTTTAGATGACTCATATCGAAAAATGAATTTCATAAAAATTTCAATTCGAATAGGGGTACGCGTTTACTCCGCGTCTTGGAAATGTGTTATTTTGTGCCAGTTTTTTTGTTTCGGTCCAAGGCCTTTGTGTCTTGGGCCTAAGTCTTCCTATGCATAAAAACACCTATACTTAGTCATATATCAACTTCTTATCATACAAAACATTCCCCAAAACCATCTCTAACACTTAGACAAATATTTCATTCAAATTCAAGTGTCCCAATCTCATTCTGGATCTCAAGGACTTCATTCAAGCTTCAAATTCTCAATCATATCTTCATCAAGGAAATATCCAAAGGTGAGGTATGTGAGTTTCAACCATTAGGTCCTTTCACCCATGGTGCCTAACCTTCCTTTTTACCTAAATTACTTATTTTCAAGTTAGATTATGTATGGGTATCTCTTAGAAATTATACAGAAAAGACAATTGGCATCTGATAAATTTCACAGTTATGACTCGTAGGTTGGCCTATGAGTCATAGTCAAGGTCTCATATCAGGTTCTTTACATCTTGGACTGAACTATTATGACCCATAGGTATGAGTCGCTACTTGAGCTATGACTAGTATGTTTGTCTCGTAGTCTTGGCCTTCAGTTTTTCGTCAAACATTTTGGCCCTCTGATTCTTGCTAAGGGTCTACCTATATGAGTCATAGTATGTATTATGACTTGTAGGCTGGGCTCATAGGGATGACTTTCACTTGGCATATTTCTTATTTTTGGTCTCTGATTCCTGCTATGACACCACCCTACAATTCATAGCTTGAGCTACAACTCGTAGGTTTGCTCGTAAGGCCTGTACTTCAGAAAAATCTGTAACTTTTCTTTAAAATCATGCCAACCTAATTTTTCTGCATGATTAACATAAATACACATAAAAACATTAAAAAGTTGCTTTAAGAACTCATAGAATCCCTTGTTTCAAGCACTAAATGTGTTGTATTTTGACAACACATCAATACCCTTAACTTAGAATTGTTGCTTGTCCTCAAGCGACTACTCAATCTACACAGACAAAGAGAAATACATTGCAACTAAACTAATAGCATATATATCAGTTCTCTGATTCAAGTACCCAACTACCATTTCCAAAACACGATTGTGGAATTATTTAGCAAATAAGAACATAATGAGATACCTGGTGATCCAATTATGATAAGCTAAGGAGCACCAACCGTCAACAATCACTAGTATAGTCATATGCTACTCAAGTAGTTCAAATATCCTCACTAGAAAGAAGTCCCTTATAATCACTCAAAAGCATTTTAGACTTCAGGGACTGAGGAAGCATTCTCACTCTCATAGCTAAAATTCAATGCATACTGACTAACACCATAGGCTCGCCTCTATGTTTATCTTCTATGTTTGTGATAAAGAGGAGGTGGATCACTTTAGGACTTATAGGCTTGTAACATCAGCTTAGGGTGCTTTGGTGAGGTATTTTGGGCAAAAAGTGACAAAATCTATCCTTGAACCATGTTTACCAACACTTTTTGCGTTCATAATCCACCCCTTTTTAAACCAATCTACCCTTATTCTCCTATTTTGAACTTTCCTAGAGTGCTTTCTTTCTCTTTTTTAGCTAAGCCTTGATTTCAAACTCATTTTTGCTCCTTTGTCTTCAACTCAAGGCAATTTTCTTTTTCTTTTTCTTCAATCAATTCATGCTTTTTCCATTTATTTCTTGATTTTCCAACTAACCACCTTATCAATTTTACTTTACCACAATAAGGTCCACCCTCAACTTAGGCTTTTAGTCTCAGGTGAAGTACACAATATCTATGCTGCAAACCAGGGCCACCAACTATAGCCACCCTCAACTTAGGTCTTTGGCCTTAATCAAGGTTCACATGTTCAAGGATAGGATAGGACCAATATCAAGGTATTTCATCAGACAAGGTTAAGCTAGCAAGGTATCAAGAAAAAATGAGTACATGATAAGCTCAAAAATTTGGAAAAAGGGATTCTCTCACTTAACTAGTGGGTTATTTTAGGCTAAAAATGCTTTCACTCAAAGAAAAAAGGCCTAAGATCCCTTCAATATCCACCATATCACCAAACCAACTTTTAGAATAATAAGGCCAGTTTTGGGTCCTTATAAGATGCATGAATGCAACAAAATAAGCTCACAGTACACATGGAAATTGTATCCACAATCAAGTATAGACTCAGGTCATGCTTTTAGTCTCAACTTACTTTCACAATATCAGAACAAACATTGCCAGATACTAAAAAATGTATGAATGCATCAATAATCACAACCTCAAAAATTTTGAGGGTACCCAATGTTGCATCAAAAGTTTAAAGAAAATCTAAGAACTATATATACGCCAAATGATAACATTAATATGCATTTACAAATTATTTTACTTCCTAAAATATGCCAATTTAAAAGACAATTAAACATCCACAAGGAAAAAGAAACACGAAAAGAAAATCTTGGGATCAAAAATAGGGAAAGTTATGGACTTGAGGCAACTTAGACTTCACCTTAATTCATAACATCTACCACCCTACCAAAAGATGATACTTAGTCCTCAATGTAAAAATACAAAGAAAAGATGAACATACAAAAACATAACATAGATATATATGCATTAAAAACTAACAGTTAACAAAACTAACATCCAAAACAAGAATAAAAACATTATCTAGTAAGAACATCCACAAAAACGATAATAAAAATAATATTGTCTAACAAAAGGATAGAGTATCCATAAAAACAAGTAAGTGTTGGGGTCACAAGTGGTCAAACATCATGGTGCTCATGCACTAGTCTTGGGCTAATCTACGGGGTCTCCTCCTCTGCCTCTTCTCCTCTACTGAAGTACCCTCTCTAGGTGGGGAATGCTATGTGCTCTCTCTCTAAATAGATGCCAATAAAAGTGACTCCTACACCACTTCCTCAGGCATGGGCTCCTCCTCCTCAGGTCTTGGCCTCTTCGAGGTCAGCTCTGGATCAGCATGCTCGAGGGGCTTCTTTCTATGGGTGTCCAGATGGTAGGTGAGCCAATCAAATTCCTCATCACCTACCGGTGTTACCTCTAGGACTGGAGCAGGGGCTGCCAACAGCTGCAACAAGTCAACCTTGAACCTGGCCAAGTCATCACTCATTGCATTTGTGTTGGCAGGCCTAGCACCCTCAAGCCTCTTCTGGCCTCTAGCCTCGAATGCATCAACCCGTGCATCAATCGTTTTGCTTCTATCATCAACTAAATCTCCAGAAAATGCCCTCATCCTCTCATTAGCATCCCGAATAGTCTGATTAATCAACTGCCTGACCTGTGCTAATAACTCTTGCAGCCTGCCCTTTGCTACAGCCACCCTACGCAATAAAGCTAGAAAAGCAATAGTAGAGAAAAGAGGGTCAACCTGAAATGTAGTTGCTGCTAGTGCTGGAGTGCTGGTGTAGACTGGATCTCGGCTATTAGTGTGGGCTCTATAGTGGCCGAAGTAGTGCTCGTAGGAGCTGGAGGTGAACCTGAAACCTAAGGCTCGACCAAAAATGGCTTTGGGATGGTATTTGGAAAAGCTCGAAGTAAGGCCACTGGGTTCTCATTAGCCTTTATCAGGCTGGGATCTATACTGTGTGTGGCCTCTAACTGAAGGTCTTGATAAGGGTCAATAGGAATACCTGCCACACAGCATAGTCGATGAATCAAAATAGAAAATGATAGCGAGGTGCTCGTATGAGCTCCAGCCTCGTGAATCTGCTCTGAAATGATCTAGGCCCAATCTATAACATACCCAACTAGAAGGTTGGCCAACAATATATCTCTCTCGAGGGTGATGACATCATCGATAAAAGTTGGCCTAATACGCTAACAGATAATGGACCACCAGAACTTGGCCCGAAATAAGAGGTGGGCTTTTACTATAGGATCTGCGTGGTTTGTTACCCACGTTGACTCAATATCCTCCTCACAAATTTTGCTAGCTATCCACCATAGAAGTTCTATCCTTGCCTTGATGTCCTTCCTAGTCACCACTGTCCTCATCTTCTAAATATGGCTATCATACTCTGCGGTAGACTAAGAGGTTATATAAGTAGGCCCAAACTGCACTCGTTGGATCATCTCCTCTAAGATATTAACTCTCCTCCCTTCGACTATCACCACACGTAATCCTGACTGCTTGATTGGTCTTTTATTCTTTGGCAACCCCTAGTGGAGTGTGGCAAGGTACACTGCATAGATCTCGCGGGTCATATTTTCCCAACTACTGTATGATCCATCGCAGCCCGTGATCATCTAACCTAGCATCCAATTCGAGCACTCTATCTAAGCTCGAGGCATTCAGTCGGGACTCCTCATGAAATTGGTGAACTAGCTCCCTTTGCCTCTTTAGCTCCAACCATTGGTCATATATTTCCTTCATCCTAGGGATACACCATTTGCAGTTGGCTGGGGGTTGGGACTGGATCTCGTCCTTCTAAGAAGTGCTCTCTGACTTTAACTTTGTACCTGAGTATGAGAGGGTCATCTATGGTAAATTGTTGTCTGACCTATCCGCATTCCCCTGTTGTTCCTCCTCTTCAGACTGGGAGGAACTACTCACTTCCATGAGTTTCTGAGTTGTGAGTACTCGAGTCTGAGGTCTATTGGCCTCCGAGTCTAACCTAACTTTGTGGACTTCAACAGAGCCTTTAGATTGCTCGATGTCAGAGGATTCATTCCGCAACCTCTATTGGAGATCTTTAATAGCCCATTTGTCTTTTCGAGGATTTTATTTTCAAATAACCCTTAAAGCAACACGTAAATCCCAGATGTTTGCTTTACTAAAATACAAAGTAATGAACAAGAAACAAAAACAAATAAAGATTAACCATGTACTGATGCAACTATAGATATGCAGGTACAAGTATGTTACGACTTGTAGGGTGACCTAGAAATCATATATTGTCCTCGTAGAACTAGTTGTGCCTTTAAAAATTCTTTATGATCACAGATACAAGAAGTAGTTATGACTCATAGGGTGACCTACTAGTCATAGTCTGAGCTCGTGACTATTTTTAAAAACATTTTCAAAATGTAGAAAAGTCTACAAGACCCTCGCTAAGATTCATATGTGGGTCTCGTATGAGAAATATGAAGGGATTATAGGTGGCTGATGCTTGCTATGAGGGGCCATTATGACTTGTATAGGAACTTACAACTCGTAGGAGTGCCTCTAGCGCAGCTCAGAAGTCACCTGCAATGCCTAACCATCTCCCACACCAAGCACAAATTCAACATAAAATTCAACTTAATCATGCAAATAAGAGCAAAGCACGATAAATGGCATATGATCAATTCTATACTAGCATCGACAATTTAAAACGACCATTATTCCTAAGAGTAGAAACCAATTCTACATTTTGTCAAACGCACCAACCATAGAGTACTTTGCAAACTAACACTTGATCAATCTAGAGTTATACTAATATAGGGAATAATGCTCATCACAAAGATTGAGAAATTAAACCAAAGAGCTTACCAATTGGATTGGGAAGTGAACCAAACCAAAGGGGAGTGAAATTTGCGTCGAAACCCTAAAACTTTATATCGTCGCCAGAATCCTTGCAAGAAAATGATGTGGGTAGATAGGAATTTTGTCGAAACAATGATGTACATGATGGGGGAGGGTTTTTCGTCACCTCTTTGGGTTTAAGAATTGAATTTAGGGGTCAAAAATAATTTTTACCCCTTTTATAAGCAAACCGGGTTAGATTTTAAAAAGCTACAGATCGGGGCTACGAGACCCCGACTATGAGTCGTAGGTCATCCTATGACTCGTAGGTACCAATCTCGTACCAGACCCAACACTTGGTAAAAATTTAGGAATCATACCTGGGCACTATGAACCCCACTTACAACTCGTAGGGGATCCTACGAATTGTAAGGTTGGCTCGTAGTGTATGTGCAACTTCAGATACTTACTATTTCCCCTATGAGGTATGATTACGAGTCATAGTGAAAACTATGACTCAAATTTCTAACGACTGGCTATTCATCTATTGTATTTTCATGAAAATTAAGGGGCAAGAAAACTCTATGGAAAGATGGTGATTTAATTCGATGTTGTTTAAGAAGGAGTTCGAACGCAGGTGTGGGCTAAATAAATCAATGGGCAGTCTTGGTCCTAGTCAAAATACTAGCAAAGATCTAAATCTAAAATTGAAAAACATTCATAGTTGCAGTAATATTGATTATTTATTCAGCGTTAAAGTCATTCAAAATTTTATCTTTGATGACACTTTTTCAGGTAGTGATAGGAATGGAGATAATTCATCCAATTCTTACCTGCAAATGAAACCTCAAAGCACAAAATCCTCAAAACTATTATAATTCCATCATTGTCTCTTAATTTAAATCAAACAACTACTACTACTCTCAGTCTCAACGAACAAATATTAAGCTAAATGCTTGGGTTACCTCCAAAGAAGCGCCTTGTTTAATATCGTGGCCCGACTTTGTCATCTTCCTTTATCAACTGTCATTAAGTGTCTGGACCTCACTCTTGCATTCATCTGGATGTTTCATAGATTGGCGAATATGGAACACAACTTCTGCATCATCAACTCTGAACCGCAGCTGACCTAAATCCATATCCACTAATGCTCTCCCATTGGCCAGAATTAGTCTCCCCAAAATCATGGGCACCCAAAAATCAACTTCATAGTCAAGGATCACAAAATCTATTGTAAAGATAAACTTATCAACTTTAACAAACACATCCAAAAGGATTCCTTCTGGCTTTTTAATGGTTTGATCTGCCATAAGCAAACTCATTCTTATCGGGGCAGAGTACTAAGGCCAAGCTTTTTAATACTGCAAGAGGCATTAGATTGATACTCGCTCCTAAGTCATATAATATTGTTGCGAACTTGACATCACCAATGGTACAAGGGATGGTGAATGCACCGGGGTATTCTTGCTTTTGCGCGAGGCATTTGGTTATAATTATACTACATTGTTGGAGTTCTTCTGAGAACTCTTGGGTCAAATTGCGCTTCCTGGTGACCAAATCCTTCATATATTTGACATACCCGAGCATTTTCTCCAAAGTGTCTAGAAGGGGAATGTTGATGGAGAGTTGTTTCAATATTGAGAGGAAGTGTATGAATTCACCCTCCTCTTATTTTTTCTTAAGCCTCTGAGGGAAAAGGAGAGGAGGTTTGAGAATTGGTTGCGATTTCTCAGGCTCCCTTACTTCTTCTTGTTGTGTCCGGCTAACCTTTGGATCTTCTCCCCCAACCTCAACTTCACCACCAAGACCCTTCTCATTGACTTCGTCCACAATAACTGACATAGGGGGATCCATTGTGAATTTGGCATTCCGAGTCATCAACGCCATACAATGCCTTTTATTTTAGGATTTTGAACGGTATTGCTTGGTAGGGTACCTTTTTGGTGTTGGTTCAATTATGAAGACACTTACCCAAATTACTATTCAAGTTGCTTGATTACCACATAATGAGACTCTATTTTTTGGTTAATACTTGAAATATCTGCTTTCATTCCCTTTAGAGTCTCATCTTGGTAGTTGGCTTGTTTCAACAATTTTTCAAACATATCTTCCATCCTAGAATTACTCGATCCGGCATCACGACTGTGTGGTGGCATATAAGGACCATTCATGTAGCCTTGTCTTTTTCCCTATTCTACGTCTGCCACTCTCTCTCTCATAATATCTACCCTAGTTATCTGGCATATAAGGACCATTCTTGTAGCCCTCTCTTCTTCCCTATTCTTCCTTTGGCACTCTCTCTTTCTCATAGTATCTACTCTAGTTGTCTCTATATATCCCATCATGATTTAAGTTCCGAC
>DF365704.1:441-17318 GCA_000787875.1 Solanum virginianum
CGCTAGTTCAGGATGCTGCATAGGTTGGGTATTTAACATATTTTGGACTTTTTGGGGTCGTTACAATATCACCCCCTTGGGAACATTCGTCCCTGAATGTAAAAGAGACATACAAGACAAGAGTGATCATCAACAAATCAGCCCCAACCAGAAAGCAACATTATATTAAAAATATTATTTTCAAGATAGCAACATAAGTATAAATTTATCATAAATTTATCAACTTAAACATGAATGTATATAAATGACATGGGGCTGGAATATAGGACTTGAAATCACACGAAGAACCTAGTCACTATCTTAGGCTTGATTAGAGTGAACGTCGTACGAATATCGTCCCCATAAGACCATTTTGGCTTCCTTTGAGACACCTTTCACTTGATGATCCTTTCAAGAGGGTCTTACTGAACACCATATCCTCATTAATCAACTTCTCCACTCATCCATACAACACCTCCATCGGGACCTTCCCCTAAGCCAACTTGTCCTCCACATCACCCATAATTTCAAAGAGTGCTATAGCACTAGAGTCACCAACACATCCCCTCAACCTAGAACCATGACAAACCGAAAAAACCATACCCCTACCATAGGCAATTGCCAAACTTACACAACCTTACTAACCTTCTTCTATACTCTATAAGGACTCATAATCCTTAACTTTATTATCAACCTTAAATACACCTAACCCACTTGGTACCATAACCACCATCTCCGCCTTGGGAGATAACCTCCACTCTATCACCTTCTCACCCAACACTTTCATCTCTAATAAGGCAGAATCAAGGCCTTACCTAATCTAGACCTCTTAACCCAAGAAGATTTGGAACCATCAAGAACACAACACTACCATTTTCAACTTCTCTCAACCTAACTTCCAACCTAACCAATCGATGGATCCCACTTGTCTCCTTTTTGCCACCATTATCCACATATGCTAGGCTACCTATAGGCACCCTACGTAGAGCACCAACCAAAACATTAGCCTTATCGGGGAAATAATGCATACTCATATTGTAATTCTTAAGGAGTTCCAACCATTTCTTGTTACCCATAATTCACACTTATCATATTTAGTAAACAACCTCTTATCCTCCAAGACTTGCAACACTACCCCCAAATGATTCACAAGCTCTAAGAAAATCAATACCCCATCACTATAGAGCACCACATACATACCAAGGTAGTGTTTTAAGACCCTATTCATGAAACCCAATAGACACAACCACTGCGCAAGCCCACCAAATAACTCCACCAACAATCAAAATGCTCATTCCTAGTTCAATAGGACACTTAGGGTTATTACGTACCCTCATCCTCACCTGGGAGCAAAACTCAAACCAAAGATCAATCTTAGAGTAGTGACTAACCCATTATTGTTGACCAAATAGATCGACCATCCTTACAAATCATATTACAACCTTACGGGTTCTACACTCATTAGAACATGCTATGCAAGTAGCCCAAAACTACCCCAAGACCCCCAACACAACAAGCTAAGTCGCCATCCTACAAGAATACTTATAATATGCATGTACATACTTTCAAAGAGGCAATGGTCATTTTCCAAATCATTTCAATGTCCAATTGGACTTAAAAGCCAAACATCATTCATAATAATTCATACTTAGGCTCAAATGCCAAAATCATAATTTCATATTCATAATACTCATGCATAGGAATAGCCCATTCATATAAAAAATGGTGCAAGCACCCAAAATGCTTAAAGAGCCAAAATCAAAGACATACATATGATCCCAATATTTTCATAACCATCCTTTTATCACAATCATGCCATAAAACAATAAAGAGCCTAAATTAAAGACATATATATGATCACAATATTGTCATAACCAACCTTTTATCAAAATCATCCCATAAAATGAACTTGGGCTTACCCATATTATAAGTTTTTCAAAATAATCTGTGTACATAAATGCATATGCTATTAACAATGAGGAAATGACATGGGTAATTAAGACTCTATTTAAAATCATAATTTATATTACGAAGTTGAAGTGACAACATAATTAATTCCTTATTTATATCCATAGTGTAATCCCTCATGCATAAATCATTTAAAAAGGGAACATATATACTTATAACTTCATAAACCCAAAATAAATCCATATATAACAGCTTAAATCACATTAAAATCATCAATTAAACACTACCCATGCATCATAGAATTTTAGGAATCATAATAATCAAATCCCAAATTAAAATAAGTAAAATCCATGTAGGTTTTCTTGAAAATAATTTTGGGTCTCCTTGATTGGAAGGAGCCAAGGATGAACCCACATACACATGAATCCTACAAGCACCAAGGAATAACACATGAAATAGCAACTCCCGAACCTATCAAATCACCCTACTCACAACCTCCGTTAATAGCCCACTAACCCAAGAGGCTCCTAATATCCGATGAAGTCTAAGGACTAGGCTAATCTCTAATCACCTTCGTCTTACTAAGGTCCACCTTAATACCATCACCCTAATATCCGATGAAGTCTAAGGACTAGGCTAATCTCTAATCACCTTCGTCTTACTAAGGTCCACCTTAATATTATCACCTGACATACAACATCCTCGAAAGGAAACTTCTTATCACCAAGATTCACATCTCTCCTACTTAGCACCCAACCTTCTTCCTTCAACTTGTAGTACTACCCTCAAATGATTCACATGCACTACCTTATTAGGGAACAAACCATATTATCATCACCAAAACCACCAAAAACTTATTAGAGTGGGGACTAAAGATCTTACTCATGAGACTTATAGGCATACTCGGTGTACTAGTCAAACCAAAGGACACTACCCCAAAATTCAAAATATTGAAAAGGACATTCAAAGCCTCATATAACACCAACAACAATTTTATAGACAGAACAACTTAGGTTCACCACTTCCATTTCTCACAATACGACAAATACAACCCCTTAGAGATCAATTGTACCTTAAGACAAGAAATGGACCTACCTCCCTTGCTACCACTTAACAATCTCCCACTTAAAGAAAGACTCATTAGGGATTCGGGATCTAGCTCTACAGGTCCCACCATCCATGAAAACACAACATGCATATAAATATTCCATCCCTAAAATGACATCAAAATTTACCATACCAACTCCAACAAGCCAGAAAGCAAGACCTAATGCAATACAAACCAGGATCAATACCTATAAACCTTCTAGTAACATTATACCCAACAAAAGAATAGACACCAAGGATCTACACAACAACTTGGGCACAAAAGAAGCCCCACTAGCAACCAAAAAGAATAGAGAAGAAATAGTGGCATACCGGCCTATCAATGCATGCACAACAAAGCCAAGGAAACTTCAACTTACCGGTAATAGTATCGAGCATCTCATCCCCTTCTTGAGCCACTTGATCAACACGACCACCTTGATCTAAAGATCAACCACCCTTACGCTTCCTTCGAACATATGGACAATCCTTTAGCATAAGACACCACACTACCTCTATCTCTCCCCTTGAAACTGAGGAACATACCCATATTACGGGTCCTCTTGGCCTCACTACCTCCCTTCTTACCACTAGAAGTCTCAGGAGCACCCACTGGTTGACCGAGGTGAGTTGCTAATTTTGCTGCAGCTTTGTCCACCTTCTATAGAGCATCACAAATCTCCACATTCATCATAGCATTGTCTTGAGTAGCTTGAGACATATCCTGTAATATAACAATTAGGGTTAGTAAGGAGCCCTAAGAGACCTAACTCTATCGCATGACATAGATCATGAAGAAGTGAAACATTTTCTAAAATGTCTCATAGCATCCTACTCATAGTTATGGTTCATAACACAACTATGAATAAGACTCTAAGTGCGGCAGTGTGTTGGACTCCAAGGATATAACAACCTAGTGCTCTGATACCAAGTTTGTCATGAGCCAAAATAGGCCTAGACGTGGCACATGGTATGGAGAACCCGAAGGGTCCCCAAGCAAGCCTCTTAACTTATGATTACACATCACTGGTCATGGAAGCATGCAAATGACATAAAGGAGTAGAAATAGGGGCAATGGGACTAAGGGGAAGCTTGCAAGACAATAACATCAAGAGACAAAAGAGTCAATATTTATATCATAGATACATAGCATATCCAACAACACCTCTACTACATAGATAAGAGCGGAGGCCAAGGGAAAGCAACTGAGCTCACCCTCATAGTCAAAATAGAATATAAAGAAGAAAGTATAAATACATAATAAGAGGAACAAAGACCAAGGTTCTCGGAGTGGAGGACTCACCAACTAGCTTGAGTAGTACCGAACTAGCTATGTGGAGGAGGAGGGTGGTCAACTTGGGCTCTGGTTCCTATATGGTGATATCATGTAGGAAAGATAATACATTAGTACATCTGACTGTACTAAGTATGTAAGATGCAATGTAACAAGAGATATGCATCATAATCAAAATGCATAATAATAGGCAATAGGTATGATATAGAAATATGGAATGCATGATCAATGCTAAAGTAAAACATGCTTAAGAAAGCCCTTACTCATATAAGATATCATATGTGTAAAATAGACCAAATTAGATTTCCAATGTACAAACCCCTTGGGGTAAGTGATGATGTTGCCCCATCACTTAGGTGGTAATGTACTAAACCTTCACTCAGTTGATGAGCACAAAGCCCCAACTCAGTTTATGATAATGCCGCCCAATCTCTTAGGTAGTGAAGTACTAACCCTTAACTCGGTTGATGAGTACGAACCCCGAACTTGGTTAGTAATGATGTCGCCCCATCACTAGTTAGAGAAGTACTAATGCTTCCCTCGGTTAATGGGTACAAACTCCTATCTCGATTATCCAGGGTCTTAGACCCCCTGGATTGGGGATGTTGTAACATAACACTTTATATAGAATTTATCATATACATAAGCTCATTTCATTATCATAACATCAATTATATCATATCTCATTCTTTGGACCTTTAATTCAACAAGAAACCCTAGCCAAACATTTTATCAAACACTTGGGCGTGTGAAATGGGGGTAAAAGACCATACAATTTAGAGATGAAATCATGCAAGAAAATTTATTGTAAAACTATCAATACACCTTGCAAGACCCCCAAGAAATTAACATCAAAACCCTCATCAAATCCTACATTAGATCCTAGATTTAGAGCTCAAAACATGCTAAAACAACCATAATTTCATGAACTCATTCCACTGTGTAATAAATTTCTTCATGTATAAGACCCACATATAAAATTAACTTTAAATCATGCAATATTAGTAAAAAGGAAGCTTAGACACTATGGGTGAAAAGACCCAATGGTTCTACACCATATACCATAGCATAGAGATGAACTTTATGAAGATAGGAGATGGAGACTTGAAGCTTGAAAAAAAACCTTGAAGGAAACCTTAGCTTGGGATGAGGGTTTGGGACTTGAGTTTTAGGAGTGCAAATATGACCAAGTGTTTTGGGGAGTATTGGGAAATGTTTAGGGCGATATAAGGGTGAAATTTGGCTAAGTATAGGTAAAAACATGTTTAGGAAAACTTAAAATATTTTGTACAAATAATAAAAGTGCCCATTTTGTACAGAGGCACGCACGGAAGCGACGCGGATTCCCCTCTAGAAATCGCGTTCTAGAAATTTCATAATTGCTAAATCTTTTCTCTTAAATTGGGTTTAGACCCCTTATCCCTCTAATTTGAACCCCTTAAATAAGAATCCAAAGTCAGATTTTCAAAATAAGAAATAAATTTTTAGATATATGAAAATTATGATTTTGGATACTTCCGAGACATTTTTGGGCACTTTTTGGGGTCATTACAATGTGATTCAGATTTTTGTAAGGAATATCATAGTGAAGTTGGATTCAAGATTTGACACATATTTCGATGTAAATCTCTATTTTTTCACTGATTACATTTGGAAATAAGTGATCTGCGACGCGGATTCCCCTCCGAAAATCACATTGTTGGAATTTTGTAATTGCTAAATTTTTGCTTTTAAATCGGAGTTAGACCAACTTTCCCCTAATTTGGATCCCTTGAACACAAATTCGAAGTTAGATTTTTGAAATAACAAATGAATTTTGAGATATATAGAAATTACAATTTCGGGTACTTTTTAGACACATTTTCGGGCACTTTTTGAGGTCATTACAATGTGATTCAGATTTTTGCAAGGAACATCATAGTAAAGTTGGATTCGAGATTTGACATATATTTTGACATAACTCTCTGATTTTTTACTGATTACATATCAGAAAGTTTACGTTCTTGAAAATTTGCATTGCGATATCTCGGTTATCTCTTAATCAAATTAAGTGAAATTTATGTCTAATTTACTCTACGTTTTGATAGGGACACTGTACTATGATGAGTGATTGCTAATTTTGTCTAATTTTTGAGAATTTTGACTGAGAAAGTTTCAAAAGGAATGTTTTCGCAATAAGTTTTTTAACGTCATTTTTGTGATTTTTTATCAATTTTCTGGGGCTCGTTTGGTGCCAAATATTTTAATATAGGTGTGAGGCATCGTGGGGGCATTTTGAAAGTTTTGTTCGGGATTTCAGGCATGAAGCCCATTTTCCCCATTTTTATCTCTTTTGCATAATTTTGCCTGTTTCTTAAGATAGTACCGCTAAACTAATTGTGTTAACATCATGAATTACATTTTGAAAGCTAAGCAGCTTCAGAAGACTATCGGGAAGGGAAAGGCACAGCTGGTCTGACTCAAATTTTGAGATGACATTTTTTAGGTATGGTAACCTTTCCCTAACTATTAGATTGAATGAAGTATATGCATGTTGGTTCTGAGATATTTGGGAAATGCTAGTACCATTGATTATGCATAGTCTTGTGATTGGGGAATTATAATATGCATCTTGGCTGTGATATACTATAATCTTAATGAACGTAGATATATATACTGGTGTTATTAAAGAGCCAGGAAGCCTTGTGAGGTTCATGTGTGGGCTAGTACCATGGACAGGTATGCATTCTGATTTAATTGTTACCTAACTAGCATGCTATATTTCTATTTGGCCTGATTCTATCCCAATTTTTGTGGTCTACGCTCTTGTGTGTTATTGTTAGCGGCTGGGTTGGTTTTTGCTTACATGAGATTAGGGATGAATTGTCATTATCCACGAGATGGTAGTAGTGTGGATTATGTTGGATACCTAGTTTGATGATGTCATTGCATAAGTTGACTTTGGGCATGGCATGACTTTGGAATTCTATATTTGAATACAATGGATGTTTGAGTGATTGATTGATACCTTGAGTCCTAAGATGACATTCCTCATTGCTATTCAAGCACTAGCAGCCACATCCGAGTATCTGAGTTCACGAGTAATATGCCCTGTAGTTTGACTTCTTATGGTCGTGCTTGAGCATCGGGCTTTGGATGCCAATTCCTAGAACCGAGCACCTTTTGATAGTTTGGGTCCAGGACCCTACTTATTCTATTTTAGGGGTAGGGCCCCATGCTAGATATTCTGAGCTAAGACACACTGTTGATCTGTGGGGATTATTTCTCCTCAGGTGGATACATCCAATCATTATATTTATAGTCAGACCATTTTGCCCTTCCTGACTACCCAATTGGAGGCTAGGTCAGAAGACCTAGAGGTTAGAGTCCTTGGGTGATTTTAAGGGTTTAAGTTACCGTGTGATACCATTTCTGGATGGGTCGAGGGCTCGATTATTATTGTGATGTTAGGGGCCAAGTGCCAATCATTACTTGTGGATTCACTAACTGTTTTGAAACTCGGATTGAGTGTAGGTGCACCTTTTGGGCTTTTGGGGCCTTAGGGGGCATTCAGGCTTAGATAATAGAGCCTTACACCTATGTATAGTGGACGCTTATTCTTATTATATGAAGAGCTGCGCTATATGATAGTTTTGTGGGGTTCTAGTGATTATTTGACAGCTATATTATGTGCGGGTGTACCTCTGGGGGTCATAGGTGCCCGGGTGACGTGCATGCATAAATAGTAGGTCTTTTCACCAATGTATATTACTGTGCTTCAATGTTGGTGACAGTTGTGATATGGTTTCACTCAGTTTTTATCAGATGGTGTGTTCTTGTGTCGTCATGGCTAGTTCAGTTGATGTTATGGGGTGATAGGATGTCTCTTCTATGTTTAGATACATTTGAGCTTCATTATGCATTTATTTCACTAAGTCAGCCAATGGTACTTACAGCCTTATTCTGATACTCACCCCTACTTCAACATCTTTCCAAGATACAGGTTTACGTTCTATCAGAGGCACTAATTTTTAGGGATTTGGGAGTGCATGAGACTTTTTTTGGTATGCACCGACAGCTTTGGCATTGTCATAGTCACCTTCTTTTTATGGTCATCTTTTGTTCCAAACTCTGGCATTGTATAGTGACACTATATACTTTGTAGGAGCACTACCGAGTTTTATAGATACATTATATTATGTTTTTTAAAGCTATATGTATCCCTTCGTTTATAGTGATTATGTACAATTGACTATAAGGTTCTGGGTAGAATCCTATTATTATGTTTTTGTTCTGTTATTTGGACTTGACTAGATGCTAGGATAGGTACCTTTGGGTTGGGTTTTTTGCTTTCTTGTAGGTTGGACCAAGCAGGTGCCATCATGATCAAAATTGGGTTGTGACAAGTTTGTATCAGAGCCTAAGGTTTACTGGTCTCGGTTGTACAGAGTTACCATCTAGTAAAGTCCTGTGGATTTGTATAAAGACGTATGTTGCCTAACTCTAGGAAGCTACTAGATGTTTAGGAACCTTTTTGTAGTGTTGATTCCTGTTGTGCATCTTTTCAATAGTCTCTCGAGGTTTGAGAATCTAACTTCAGTTGTTCTTCGCAGGTATGGTACACAGATTGCCTGTTTGATGTCAATGTATGGCTACACTATCAGTCCTAAGTAGGGAGCAGATCCCCAAGCCCAAGGAGCATATACCAGATGCCCAAGTTTAGCCCCAGCTAGAGGTACCAACTCCCCTAGCCACTATCACAACAGTACGAGAGGTGCAAATGATTCTTGGATAGGTCTAGGCAGGCTCAACGCCCTATAGCACGGTGCAATGCCATCTCCAACTCCTCTATTTCAGGCGCGACCAGAAATTGTGGCTTTAGAGGTCTTGGCCCAGCCAAAGTGAGAAGTGTAATATCAAGACTAGAGGTTGCTTGAATATTTCCTGAGTTTGGCTCCGTCAAGGTTTTTGGGGTTGCAGGGAGGACGCACAAGAGTTACTGACTACATGTATGAAGCAATTATAGTCCCTGCAAATACTAGAGTCTTAGGGTGTGGATTTCACTTTTTATCATCTTGATGGTACCGCTAGACAGTGTGGCAGACTTATTGGGGTACAAGGTTGGTATATGCTACGCCGATGACATGGACAAAGTTCACAGAGGCTTCTATGACCAAGTTTGTGTCAAGTACCTTAAGAGACTGTCATCGAGATCAAGTTATGTGACTGGACCAGGGGCAAATGACCGTGTCCTAGTATGAGGTCATATTTCAAGAGCTCTGCCGATATTCTAAAGCTACATTGCCTTTCCAGAGGGAGAGGATTCATTATTCTTTATGAGGGTTGAGGCCTTAGTTGAGGATAGGCAAACACACACTAGTGACTTTAAGTTATTCATTTATGGACATCGTTGATCATGATCGCTTCTTAAAGAAGATTAGTCATGAGGCCTAAGGGGGCAGCGACAAGCCGGTTGGACGAGGAGGAGAGTTCAATGGCTCCCAAATCGAATAAAGAGTGCGGAGGGATAGGCCTTGGAGGAGAGATCATCAGGGTCAGACAAGTCGGTCATACCAGGCAGAACTATAGGATTCTAGGGGTAGTTATCAGGGCCTGGGTACATCCAGCAGGGGTGGTTCTTAATATCCTATCGGGCGGAGATGAAAAGAGAGTGATTTGGTTTCTTTAGGGCCAGTTGAGTTATCCTTTGCAGGTAGTCAGGGTTTTGGGACAATGGTATAAGGGTAGTACGATCAAGACCACAAAGAGAAGACTATATCAGGTTGTTTTAGGTGCGAGCCACCAAACCATTGGCTCAGAGACTGCCCATAGCAGAGGGAAGCACTTGCAACCCTACCATCTACCATGTCAGCTCCTTTACCAGGTGGCAGGTGTAGGGGACAAGATTGTGGCCGCCAAGATGATTAGTACGGGGACCAGCGAGGTTCTAGAGGGCCTATCAGGGGTGGTAGAGCAGGGGCAATAGGGATGTTTGAGAGAGAGGCTGTCAGGACCACTTTTATATCGCACCAGCATGGGTCAAGACCGAGGCGTCTAATGAGGCCATCACAAGTATGATTTTTGTATACCAACAGCTAGTATCAGCCTTAGTCGATCAAGGTTCTACATTCTCTTATATGTCTGTATATTATGTTTCTCGCCAGCAAGTGACTCTTGAGCTTCTGTCCTCTCAAGTTTGAGTATAAATCCCAGTGGGGGATTCATTGGTAGTTGATCAGGTTTGCAAAACTCTTCAGGGTTTTGGCACTTGGGCGGACATGATGTTACTTGATATATTAGATTTCGACCTTATTCTGTGTATGGATTAGTTGGCCCCACATCATGTCATGTTAGTTTGTTTCGTCAAGACTATCACCTTGGGGATACCGGGGATGTCTCTCGTAGCTTGGAAGGGGTCTATGAGTTGAGTTCCGATAGGTATCATATCATATATTCAAGTTTAAAGATTTATTTTCATAGGGTATTCAACTTATTTAGCTCATGTACGGGATGTGTTAGCTAGGACCCCTACTCTGGAGTTCATGTCGATTGTATTTGAGTTCCTTAATGTGTTTCCAGTAGATTTGCTTAAGTTGCCACCTAAGCAGGAGGTTGATTTTGCGATAGAGGTTGAGACAAACACTAAGCGTGTATCTATTCCTCTATATTGGATGGCTCCTGCAGAGCTTAAGGAGCTCAGTACTCAGCTTCAAAGTTTGCTAGATCTAGGGTTTATTCGACCGAGTATTTCGCCTTGGGGAGCTCCTATCTTGTTTATGACAATAGGACTCTTTGAATGTTTATTGATTATCGACCTGTTAATAACGTGACAGTGAAAGACCATTATCCTCTGTCATGTATTGATGATATATTTGGCTAGTTGCAGGGAGTCCTTAATGTTTTGTAAGTTTGATCTGCATTCGGGGTTTCACCAATTGAGGGTTGGGGTAAAGGATGGTCAAAAGACTACCTTTCTGGCCCGTTATAGGCACTATAAGTTTCTAGTCATGCCATTTGGGTTGACTAATGCCCCTGCAGCATTCATAGATTCGGTAACTAGTGTATTTCACACATATCTGGACTCCATTATAGTGGTTTTTATTGATGATAGTTTGGTGTATTCGCCATGTCGAGAGCAATATGCCCAACACCTTCATAATGTACTTTAGACACACTAGGATCCTAGGTTGTATGCTAAATTTTCTAAGTGCAAGTTCTACCTCGAGTCAATAAATTTCTTGGGTCACGTGGTGTCCGATAAGGGTATTATCATGGATCCGGCTAAGGTCAATGCTATTCATAGCTGACCTAGGGTTACTTCAGTGACAAGGGTTCAGAGTTTTATTGGTTTGACAAGGTATTACTTGTGGTTCATTAAGGGCCTCTCCACTATTACCACTCTATTGACTCTTTTGAGATGCCAGGGTGTGCCATTTGTGTGGTTCAATGAGTATGAGGTCAGTTTCCTGAGCTTGAAGGAGTTATGACTACCGCTCCTATTCTGACCCTTCCTATCGAGGGAGAGAGCTTTTTAGTGTATTGTGACATCTCTCACGTAGGGCAAGGTTATGTATTGATGCAGCATGGTCGAGTTATTACCTATGCTTCTCGCTAGTTATGACACCATGAGTGTAACTACCCCACTCAAGACTTAAAGTTGGTGCTGATAATGTTTGCACTCACAATAAGTAAGTATTATCTGTACGACGTGCATTGTGACATATATATAGGCCGTAGGAGCATATAGTGCCTTATGACTCACCGGGACATTAGTTCCCGCCAGAGAGTAGATAGAGTTGTTGGTTGACTTGACATCTCTATTTTGAATCATCTGGGCAAGGCTAATAGGGTAACGGATACGTTGAGTTGAAAGGCGATGAATATGGGCAACCTAGCACACTTGGTAGTAGAGAAGCGACCGTTTGCTTCGGACATTCAGTCTCAGGCTAACCAGTTGGTATGTTTAGATATTTCAGACCCTAGCAGAGTATTAGCTTTTATTGGGGCTCAGTCTTCACTGGTTAACCAGATCCGAGGCCGTCAGTTCGAGGATGAGTCACTAATAGGTCTCCGAGGTAGGATGTTGCAGGTTACTGGGGGTCAGGCTATAGTTGATTAAGATGGGGTTCTCATATTTAATGATCGGTTGTGCGTTCCAAGAGTAGAGGATTTTGATCTAGTTGATTCTTCAAGAGGCACATAATTTTTGATACTCTGTCCACCCGGGTACAACAAAGATATACCGAGATTTGAGGTAGCATTACTAGTGGGATGGTATGAGGAGAGATATTGCAGACCATGTATCACATTGCCTGAGTTACCAGCATGTTATGGTCGAGCATCAATGACCTGGTGGGACACTTCAGCTATTGTCCATTCCCGAGTGAAAGTGGGAGAGTCTGACGATGGGCTTCATTATTGGACATCCTTGGACTTTCATGGGTTATGACAGCATTTGGGTGATCGTCGATCGGTTGACTAAGTCTGCACACTTAATTCCGGTTCCTTCTACCTTTAGTGTTGAGCGGCTACTAAGATATTTATATTTTCGAGATAGTTTGGTTGCATAGGGTGCCTATATCAACTGTATCTTATTGAGGATCATAGTTCACCTCTAGCTTTTGAAGGGCTTTTTAGTGACAGTTGGGCACCCGAGTTGATTTGAGCACAGCTTTCCATACCCAAAACTATGGATAGTTCAAAGGCACTATATAACTTTTGGAGGATATGTTAAAGGCCTTGTGTTAGAGTTTTGGCGTCAGTGGGATCAATTTTTGCTGTTAGGTGAGTTTGTCTATAATAATAGCTATCACACCAGTATTTGGATGGCCCCGTTTGAATCATTATATGGTTGGAAATGTCGTACTTTAGTTATGTGGTTTATCTACAGTCTCGAGTCCATACAGTACGAATTTGTTGTAGGATGCCTTAGCCAGGATCTGAGTTATATAGGATAGGCTGAGGATAGCTTCGAGTCGACACTAGAATTATGCCGAACATAGACATTGGTTCTTATAGCTTGAGGTAGGAGACCGTGTATTATGGATTGCAAATTTGATCACCGGAACTAGTTAATAGTTGGCCCAGTCAATTCCCTTGGGAACCATGCCTTGGGTGAGAATTTGTATAGCACTGTTGGATACAAAATGTCAATTTTGGTCTAGGACGACCCCTGGTTTGATATCGGGAAAGTTCGGATACGATCTGACCACTCGGGGGCATTCCATTAAAGGTTGCATATCAAGAATTGGGACCCTTAGTTTATTGTAGGAAGCTCCATTAGAAGATCCGACTACACCATTGGATCCAGAACGTCGAAATCCATAGGGACATATAGTTCGTTTGTGAAAATTAGAGTCCAAATGAGCTCAAAATGACAAAAAAAGGTGGAACGTTTAATGGGAGAGGGGTGATATGGCACCTCCTCCTGCTGCCATGTGATAGTGACCTGGCAGCACCCACTTTATATATATACTAGTAAAAGTTGCTAGGGCATTTGAATTTAAAATATGATAATATTCGTTTTAATTTGTTTATCCTTTTTTTGTTTGTTTATTTAAAAAAGAATTTCTCTTTCTCTCTCTATTTTTTGTAACTTTTAAAATTTAAATTTTCATAGGACATTTTAGTAAAGGAGCAGAAGCAGACAGCTCAAACAGGTAGGTCGATGAATGTCACGACCCGAAAATTTGGCGTGACGTCACTTGCTCAATCTCACCCGAACAAGTTAGACTCAACTAAAAAGGGTAAAAAATATTTCGTAGAAGATAATTAACTAAAGTAAAAGACTTAAAGTAAGATGCAAAATAGTAAGGTCATAGCCTATGCTTCTAAACAACTCAAAGTGCATGAAAAGAACTACCCTACCTGTTGCGTTTGTATTATAGCTTTGGCGTTATTAGTTTTATGGCATGCATGTTTATGTGTTCACCCATCATAAGAACCTCTAATATGTCTTCACTCAAAAGGATCTCAACTTGAGGCAAAGGAGATGGTTAGAACTTCTTAAGGACCATGATATGAGTGTGCATTATCATTCTCGTCAGGCAATTATGGTGGCAGATGCTTTGAGTAGGATGTTTATGGGTAGCCTAGCACATGTTAATAGTGGTGATAAGGAAATGGCTAGGGAGGTGCATAGATTGGCTAGATGGGAGTTAGGTTGGAAGAGGTTGGTAATAGTGGTGTGATTGTTGTTGATGGTTCTAAGTCTTTTCTGATTGATGAAGTGACAACAAAACAAGATCTTGATCCCTCCTAGTTAGAATTGAAGTCCTTGCTGAAAGAGGGCAAGGTGGAGTTTTTCTCTCACTGGAGAGATGGTGCCCTTAGGTACCAATGTAGGTTGTGTGTATCGTATGTTAATGGTTTGATAAAAAAGATCCTTGATGAGGCCCATAACTCTTCTTATTCTATCCATCCTGGTTCCTCCAAAATATATAGAGACTTGAGGGATGTGTATTGGTGGGGAGGCATAAAGAGGGACATTGCCATATTCGTTTTCGATTGTCATAGTTGTCAATAAGTCAAAGCCGAACATCAAAGGTCAAGTGGCCTAACCCAAGACATTGAGGTTCCTACTTGGAAGTGGGAAGAGATAAATATGGATTTTGTGGTTGGGTTGCCAAAGACCATAAAGTGTTTTGATTCCATTTGTGTTGTGGTTGAAAGGATGACTATATTGGCTCACTTTCTACTAGTTAGGACCACATATGGGTATGAAGATTATGCAAGGTTGTACATTCATTACTTATTAATGGGGCATAATTCACTTCTCACTTTTGGAGGTCCTTTCAAAGGGGTCTTGGTACAAGAGTGAAGCTTAGTACTATAGGGTGATGAGAAGGGTTAGCAAGGTAGCTTATGAGGTGGACTTGTCTAGAGAAATGGATTTGGTTCATCCGGTGTTTTCATATGTCTATGTTGAGGAAATGTGTAAGTGATCCAAATACTATTATACCTCTTGATATTGTGGGTGTTTTCGAAGATAATTTGACCTATGAAGAGGTTCTGGTTCAAATCTTGGATAGGCAAGTGAAGAAATTGAGAAACAAAGAGGTCGCTTCCGTTAAGGTCCTTTGGAGGAATCAACAAGTTGAAAGTACTACTTGGGAGGCCAAAATGGATAGGCAAAAGCAATATCCTTACCTTTTCCACTCCGGTCAAGCCTAAGGTATTGATCTAAGTCCTTTATATGATCTCAAGTCTTAAGTTCAACCCTCATGTCTTTGCATATGTTCATGTTTAAATTGACTAAGCTCATGATGGTTTTACACATATGATGAGATTTTGAAATGATGTTTAAATGCATTGTTGCATTTCAATATGGGCTGAAATTGTCATGTTTGTGGCCCTCAAATACAACTCTTTGACTTTCGGGGACGAATATTCCCAAGGGAGAGATATTGTAACGACTCCAAAAAGTGTTAAAAAATGTGCCTCGTAAGTGCTCGGAATTTAATTTCCATATTTCTCAAAATCCATGCGCGATATCAAACAACTTCATATTCTTGTTCAGGGAGTCATTTTGAGTGAAAAATGGGTCTAACCCCTATTTAAGAGCAAACGATTAGCAATTTTGATTTTCTAAAAAACAAATTCTAGAGAGCTTTCCGTGCCCCTAGCACGACGTGCCAAGGGCGCACACTAGTGCATTTTTCGTTCAGTTTTGACTTCGAACCAAGACTTTAACTCTTGGGCCTAAGTGTTCTCAAACATGAAAATGCCTATACTTAACCATTATTAACCCTCATATCATTCTAAACATTCCCCAATACTCATTCAAACACTTAGCCAAATATTTTACTCCTAAACTCAAGTCTCAAAACCCTCTACGGATCTAAGGATTTCCTCTCCGGCTTTAAGTCTCCATCTCAAATCATCATCAAGTTCATCTCCAAAGCTAAGGTATATGGGTTTGTTTCATGGGTACCTTTCACCCATGATACCCAAGCTCCCTTTACTCAAAATTGCATGATTTAAAGTTGAATTATTCATGGGTCTTATTTATTATGAAATTCACTACACACTTTGTTTGGGTTTATGAAATTGTGACTGTTTTACTATATTTGGAGCTAAGAATCTAAGGTCTATTGTGAGAATTGATAAAGGATCTTGATGTATATTGATTGAGCGTGTTACCAAGTATCTATTGATGGCTTTATACTGATTTTTCTAGCATGATCTCACTCTTAAATTGCATGGTTTTACACTAGCATTATACATCCTCTAAGTGTTTGATCAAATGTCCGATTATGGATTCTTGAGGAATTAAAGGTCCAATGTATGTCTTATGAATTGAATGACTATATGATGATGAAATGATGGTGAAAAAGAATGTATGTGTATGATGATGAAACAAGTGTGTGTGTGTGTGTCTATATATATATATATATATATATATATATATATGAAATTATCTCTACATAGTGTTGGGGATGACCAAACCTAGCTCGGGGGGTTGTAGGCTTGGGTAACCTATCGAGGGGTTCGTACCTTGGTCGCCTAGCTTGAGAGGTGCTTGGCTCGCTGGGCGGTTCCTCTTCTTCTTCTTCCTCTTCTTCTTCTTCTTCTTCTTCTTCTTCTTCTTCTTCTTCTTCTTCTTCTTCTTCTTCTTCTTCTTCTTCTTCTT
>DF365703.1:10711-25842 GCA_000787875.1 Solanum virginianum
AGTATCACCTAACAATTAATATAAGATTAGAAAGAAAGAATCACATCCTAAATGTCTTGTAGCCTCCTGTTTATAGATGTGGCGCATGACACACCAATAAACAAGACTCTACTAGACACAGTCTATGGACGTTCCGAGGACAAACTGCTCCGATACCACTTCTGTCATGACCCAACCCTACGGGCCATGACTAGTGCCCGTATTGGGCACCCAAACACAATCACAAAGCCAGATTACAAATAGATGTCTATTTTTTTCAAAAATTTTGGCTGAGTTTCCTTTGTTTTATACACTATGCCAAATAACCCTACAACAAAAAAAAATCCCAGCGAAATAATATATATATATATACGGCCGACAAGGCCATCACGGCGGTTAAAACTTCCCAACATACGTGTTATACATGTCTAGTCATACAAACTAGGCACATCCCATATACACAGGTGTCCACAGACCTCTAACCAAATAAACAGAATCATAGGACTAGACAGGGCCCCATCGTACCCATGAATAACATAGATGCAACATAATAATCAAGTGTATATACCAAATATAGGCTCCGAAGCAAGAGGAGCTCTTCAGACAACAGGCAGGAATGCTAAGTTGGAGGATCACTAATATGTACGATGGTACCTGCGGGCATGAAACGCAGCCCCCGAAGAAAAGGGGTCAGTACGGAATACGTATCAAGTATGTAAAGCAGAATATTCCAAAGTATAAATTAGAGTAATAACTGAAGCAAAAATCATAATAAGCTGATGCACATCCAAAACCCAAAATGCTTCCTCCCCAATATACCAGATGCGTATATGAAATATCAAAATGCTTACTTTCCAAAATATAAATCATTTATCCTAGTCTACAAATCATGCCTACAAATCTACGGCGCCATAGCACTGCACAACATTAAAAGTTGTCACATATCACATGTCAAATATAGGATAAGTGAGTCAGGCGCTACGTGTCGCTATCCCTGAACTCACACATCACGTACCACATTCAAAAATAGTATAAGTGAGCCAAGCGCTATGTATCGTCATCCCTATACTCACTCCAAACATATCATACCACACAAGTGAGAGGCACTATGTACCATCATCCCTGTACCCACGTGAGCGAGTTGGGCGCTATGCATCGCCGTCCCCGTACCCACCCAAACACAACATGGCACACAAATGAGCCAAGTGCTATGCATCGCCATCCTTGTACTTACCCCACCGATGAGCCAGGCGCTACGCATCGCCGTCCTTGTACCCATTGATCAAATATCACAACATAGAAAGTGAGTAAGGTGTTACATGTTGCCATCCCTTTCTAGATCATGCAAACTACTACAAGGCATTTCAAAAAGGTTTCAAGGCAATCCGAGCTTCCTATCAAAAGTTACGAACCTTTATTCTTTTCAAACCATTAAAGCATAAGTTCTTCCAAAACTTCTCAAATGTTGCATATTCTTACAAGTTTGTATATTCCAAGGACATAGGAGTCTAGATTTTTACCAAGTATCATAAGGATGCCAAAGAACTAATATAAATCACACATTAGCCCTGAGTGCAAGAATAGGTTCTTTTGAGGTTCATAACGTAATCTAAGTTTAACTAAATCATGCCAAAAGAACGAAGATGCTTTACATACTTATCCTAAGCCATACAAATTCCTACAAGAAATTTCAAAATAGTTTTCGAAGCAATCCGAGCATTTTATCAAAAATTACGGACTTTTGAAATTTAAAATCAATAGAGAATAAATTCCTTCAAAATTTATTAAATTTCCCATAATCTTACAATTCACAAACTTTATAAACATAAGAGTCAATCTTATGACGAAGTTAACGTAAGAGTACCAAGGAATAAATACGGACCGTACACCAGCTCGGATAGCGGGAATAGAGTTTGTATCATAACCTATATATTTCTAAGACATGCCAAAAAGTAAGATAGCTTCACATACCTTAATCACCTCTCTACCTAATCCAAATGCAACCCCGATCCAACTTATCCTCCTGGGTGTCCAATGTCTACAATTAGTTTATAGAAATGTTACACAAGTAGCTAAAGATTTCTTGGTGCTAAATTATAAGTTGTCTTTCTACGAAAAATTTGGCAGCATTTCCCCTAAAACCTAGGCTGCCTCGAGAATCAACTCGGCTTAACAACATCAACATTCATTTCAAATGCCATTTTGCTGTGCCAGATTTTTTTGGTCTGTCTATTTAAATCCATGCCTAAATATTAAATGACCTAAGGGGCACACCTAACGTATTAAACAAACCAGTATCACCTAACAATTAATATGGTTATCTAACAATGTTAGAATTGGGACCTAGTTAATTTACAACCTTAAGAATTCAGATACCAGAAACCACTTTCATATTTTCCACTATAAATAGCCTAATAAACTGAATAAGTATGTATGGACTTTAACATTAAAGAAAATTATACACTCGGCATCAATTGACCACTACTAATAAATGAAGCAGCAATTATAAGTAAAGACCCTTGTGTTAAGATCTTTCTTGGTAAGGATTACAACTTTACATTCTTGCTATCCTGTACCAGCCCACCATATCTCCCTATTAAAGCAACTCACAAGAACTAAAAACTATCAGACAACCTATTCCCTACAAATTATAAACCTAAGAATGAGTGAACAAATATAAAAGATCAAACACAGCAGCAAAAGAATATAGAGGATAATCTAATAGGTGCTTAATTACCACTGCTTGCATCCTAACATGCCTTCTGACTCCAATAGCATCACACATCACAATTAAAGTAAATCCCAACACAACATAATACTATATATACATACATGTACCAATACAGCCCAATACTCTACATAATGCTATGAATGATTTCCAATCCTTGCTTCACCCTATAATGATCATCTTATGCTAGCTAAGCATCAATTCACAATTCCAAAACAATACAACACTACACTCTAAAAATCACCTTACCTCTTAAACTACTTAAATGGGCTGAAATCGCCAAAGTCGTAGAAAGAGGTATTTTCTCGCTCAAATAACACCTCTATGCTACTTAGGGGACTCAATATATAAGGTGTGTAATGTCAAATTAATTTTAGAATAAAAAAAAGTAAATTTTTTTGCAAAGAACTGTAACCTGAGAGTAGTTTGTTTAGGATGTTCTTAAGGTTTTGTGATATATTTTTTTCTAAGTGTGTAGGAAATGTTGTAGAAATTGGAAGATATCTTATATTTATATATGGTTATCTACAACACAAAGTGGCCACGTGTATCACACATGGCCCAAATATAATTCAACATGGGGCTAGCTTTTCAATATTCCACTTTGGCCCACAAACTTTCCAATAATAATAGGCTAGCTTTTCAATATTCCACTTTGGCTCCTAAACTTTTCAATAATGATAGTTTGGTCCTAAATTTTCCAATATTAACACTTAGGTCTCAAATTTTCCAATAATACCACATTAGTCCTAAATTTCCGTAATTGTTCTAATGCATAAGAATACGGGTTCTAACACGGAGACTATTGCTAATCCCCAAGTGGACCACCTAGTCTCATTGCCTTCATTCGGTCAATTCAATAGCGGAATAAAATAGATTAATAGTACTAATAATCTATCTGTGTGCTCAAACTATCCACTTAATCTATCATGAATGAAATATAATAATAAAAGAAGTCTCAATATAAGGAAGAGAAGGGAAAGACCCCTCAACATCTACCATCAACATCTATGTCTACAAAGCCTCTATACTACTGTCTGAGATGGTACCATGACAGGCCATGGCTACCCAAAATCAAGTAAAAAGACTGTCAAGCTAAAGAAATATTGCCATACTCAGAATGCAGGGGAGGACTCACCACTATCAGGAATCTGAAAAGCTCTGAACCTCAATAATTGGGCTGCTGAAGTCCTCTGTCTACAGAATCTGCATCATAAAACAATGCAATACCAATGGGGCATTCATACGTGGAATGTACTGTATGTAAAATGGTAAAAAGTAAATGGAACAATGTAACAATAACTCATCAATCACTCATCCTTTCCTCAGAGTAAAGGATAGGACTCTATTACCCCAGTATCCATCAAAACATTAAACAACTACATCACATCAGAGTTCTATTACCATAAAACCTATCTGGGAGTTTGTATAACCAACAACCACTACCTATGAGCTAGTAATGATACACGAAGAGATGTTGTTGCCATATCCATCCAGTACCTTGACAGGGTAAAGGATGAGTCTATCGAGGATCCCAAAGAAGTCTTTCAAGACCTCTACTCGATAAATGAAATATCTGCTTTCACAGTCTAATCCTCTTCTATGCTAGCCATGTAGTTAATAGTACGAGTGGAACTCACTCTTACCCAGTTTGGTGCTAATATTCCTCCTAGGACTCAATATGCTCATAAATCTATCCGTCCATCAAGAACTTCCATCACTCAACCCCTACCGGCAAGACAACCACCTCATCTCATCTTCTATAAACTCAAAGGGGCAAGACCATCCTTTTAAAGTAAGAATAATTATTCATTCAACTCTATCAACACTATTTTCAGCCATCACAGTCATCAATGCACTCATCACAGGACTCAGACTCAGTTAAACATCACATTCAGACAATCAAGGCTATAGACATCCCCGTAAGTTTATTATTCAAGTCTTTATAGAGAGAATTTGTAAGGGGAAAATCATAATCTCATAATAATGTATGTATACAGATAACTTTAAACATAACGATCATTAATTTAAGATATTAATATGGTTATCTAACAATGTTAGAATTGGGACCTAGTTAATTTACAACCTTAAGAATTCAGATACCAGAAACCACTTTCATATTTTCCACTATAAATAGCCTAAGATAGTAATCATGAAATGAAGATAATATTCAAGAAATTCTAAAGAAATTATTGTTCAAGACTCTAAAATATCAATTTACATCTTAACATCACACTGGGGCACATGGAAGAACAATTCCATGCTTTTGGATAGCCTTTACATACTTGGAGGGGAGAATCTTCAAGTTTTCTCCAAAGAATTGAAACTTGAAAAGAAATCCTCACCTCTCTTGATCTTCACATCTCTCCAAACTTAGGTAAAAACTTAGAAAAATATGGGCTTTGAAACCCTTTCATACGAAATCGGCTTTAAAAACACGTTTTAAGGTATTAAAATATAATAGGGAAGGATGAAATTTCCCTTCTCAAAGTTAAAAGAAAAGGGAGAATTTTGGCACATGTTACACGTCGTGGAAGGGGCGCACACCAGTTAATTTGGTTAATTTTTTTGGAAAACAGCTCCCTCAAAAATCAACAAAAACCACAAGTGCAAATCCACACCCCTGGCGCATCGTGGAGGGGGCGCAGATTTTTGCTACTTTTTTTGCACATTTTGTGCATTTTTATAATTCAACACAGTTTGTTTTAAATCAAGTCGAGACCTTTATCTAACTTGATTTTCCCTGCTGATCGCAAATCTGGTCTCGGATTTTTTATCAGAGCTTTAGAAGACGCATTGCACGCACAATGTATTGTTTAGGCATTTTGGTAATATTATGGGTTGTTACATTATCTCCCCTTTGGAATCATTTGTCCTCGAATAATGAGCAAAGGTCAAATGAAAACACGAATAACCCCAAAACTTATCTCATTCCTCACTCTGGAACACTCGAACTCTCATTATCTATCATTTATCTATCTCTGTCTTAGACTCGGGAATGGAATAAGGCAAGGCATTAACTAAATGAAAAGAAACATTTGGAAATGTTAAGAATAAGTATATTTACCTTCAACATAATCCTCAATTGGCACGAATAGGTGCAGGTATTCGAGTTTCATCACTTCCTTAGCTTCCTACATAGCTTCCTCAACAAATTGATTCTTCCATAAGACTTTAACGGAGGCTATATTTTTATTCCTTAACTTATGAACTTGTTGGTCAAGGATCTAGACTGGAATTTCCTCATATGATTAGCTATCCTTCACACCTATACTCTCCACAGGAATTGTTAAGGCTAGATCCCCCAAACACTTCTTCAGCATAGATACATAAAACACCGGGTGAACTCCATCTAGCTCAGAAGGTAAGTCTAGCTCATAAGCAACCTTCACAATCCTCCTTATGATCTGGTATGGTCTGATGTAATAGGGAATCAGTTTCCCCTTCTTACCAAATCTCAATACACCCTTCATGGGTGATACCTTCAAGTACACCTAATCGTCTACCTCAAACTCCAAGTCTTTTTTTCTCAAGTTCGTATATGACTTCTAGCGACTCTGGGCTATCTTAAACCTTTTCTTGATAATTTTCACCTTCTCCATAGACTAGTGTACAAGAGCAGGCCCAATCAACTCAGTTTCACCTACCCTAAACCAGCCAATCAGTGACCTACATCTCCTCCTGTATAATGCCTTATATGGGGCCATCTGAATGCTGGCATGATAGCTATTATTGTACGTGAACTCAATCCATGGTAGATGATCATCCCAATTTCCCTTGAAGTAGATAACACATGCTCTCAACATATCCTCCAAAGTATGAATAGTGCACTTTGCCTACCCATTTGTCTGAGGGTGAAAAACGGTTCTCAAGTTCACCTTCGTACCCAATCCCTTCTGGAAAGATCTCCAAAATTGAGAGGTGAATTGAGCTCCTTTGTCCTAGATAATAGACAAGGGAACCCCATGCAACCTCACAATCTCACAAATGTAAAGTTGAGCATACTCCTCAGCTGTATAAGTTCTCTTAACTGCCAAGAAGTAGGCTGATTTGGTCATCCTGTCAACAATCACCATATCAAATCATGTTGTTTTCTGGATCTTGGTAAGCTGGTAACAAAATCCATGTTGATCACCTCCCACTTCCACTCTAGAATTTCAAAGTTCTGAGCTAGCCGACATAGTTTCTGATGTTCAACCTTGACCTGTTGGCAATTGGGACATGTAGAAACAAATTTGGTAATGTCTTTCTTCATCCAATTCAACCAATAGACTTCCCTCAAGTCGTGGTATATCTTGGTGGAGCCAGGATGGATGGAATATCTCGTGCTATGAGCTTCGACCATGATTCTGTCTCGAACACCATCAACATTGGATACACACAATCTCCCTTGATATCTCAATACCCCGTCTCCCCCCTTTGGAGAAAACCATTACATTCTATTTGTGAACCACTTCTTTCAATTGGAGTAAGACAGGGTTTTGGTCTTTCTTTTCTTTCACCTCTGACACTAAGGATAAAGCAGACCCATTCTAGACATTGACCCTGCCTTTGTTGTTCTCCTCAAGCTATACTCCCAATCGAGCCAATCTATGCACCTATTTGGCTAATTCTCTTTTCCCCTCCTCCACATGGGAAGTGCTACCTATGGACACCCTACTAAGAGCATCAACAATAATGTTAGCCTTACTTGGGTGGTAGAAAATGCTTATATCATAATCCTTGAGCAACTCCAACCACCTTCTCTGCCGCAGGTTGAGCTCTTTCTGACTAAACATGTATCGCAAACTCTTATGGTTGGTGAACACGTCCACACGCACTACATACAAATAGTGACACTAGATCTTAACTGTGAATACCACTGCTGCCAACTCTAGATCATGGGTCGAATAGTTCTTCTCATGGATCTTAAGTTGTCTAGAAGTATAAGCTATCACCTTGCCTCTCTACATAAGCACACACCCCAATCCAACTCTGCATGTATCACAGTATATCATAAAGTCACTTGTCCTGTCTGGCAAGGTCAACACTGGTGTTGTAGTCAATCTAGTTTTCAACTCCTAAAAATTCTTTTCACATGCCCCAGAACACAGAAACTTGGCCTTCTTCTGAGTCAACTTTGTTAAAGGGGTTCACAGAGAAGAGAAGCCCTCAAAAAATTTATGATAGTACTAGGCCAAACCTAAGAAACTTCTTATTTCTGTTAGAAAAATAGGTCTTGGCCAGTTCTTAACCATCTTAATCTTTAGCATATCCACCTGAATACCATCTCCCGAAACAACATGGCCTAAGAAAGCCACTGACCTGAGCCAAAACTCACACTTGGAGAATTTAGCATACAACTCATGATCTTTGAGTGTTTGCAAAACCACTCTAAGGTGATTAGCATGCTTCTCTTTATTCCTCGAATATACCAGAATGTCATCAATAAACACGATCATAAACATATCAAGATATGCCCTGAAGACCCTGTTCATTAGATCCATGAAAGCTGCAAGTGCATTTGTCAACCGAAGGACATGACCAAGAACTCAAAATGGCCATATAGTGTCCTAAAGGCTGTCTTAGGAATATCATTTTCCCTCACCTTCAACTGATGGTAACCTGATTTAAGGTTTATCTTGGAGAAACAAGTAGCACCCTGAAGCTGGTCAAAGAGATCATCTACTATGTGAAGAAGATACTTATTCTTTATGGTAACACTATTCAACTGACGGTAGTCTATACACATCCTTAAAGACCCATCTTTCTTATGCACAAATAGGACAGGAGCACTCCAAGGTGAGACACTAGGCCTTATGAAACCTTTTTCTGAAAAGTCTTTCAATTGCTCTTTCAATTCTTGCAACTCTGTGGGGGCCATTCTATAGGGTGGAATTGAGATAGCTTTGGTCTCGGGAAGAACAATTTCAATTGTTCTTTCAATTCTTTCAACTCTGTTGAGGCCATTCTATAGGGTAGAATTGAGATAGGTTTGGTCCCGGGAAGAACATCAATCCCAAAGTCAATCTCCTTATCAGGAGGGACTCTAGGAAGATCATCAGGAAATACCTCAGGAAATTTATTCACAATTGGGACTAACTCAAGAGTAGGACACTTAACATCATCAGACTTTAGTCGCACGTGGTGGTAAATACAACGTTCTCTTAACTGCCAAGAAGTAGGCTGATTTGGTCATCCTGTCAACAATCACCATATCAAATCATGTTGTTTTCTGGATCTTGGTAAGCTGGTAACAAAATCCATGTCCTTAGATATCAACTTTCTAGATCTAAGATAAGAGATGAATTTACCCTTAGGGGCAATAGAACTCCCTTTCCACTCTAAGACAGGCTCATTAGGAAATTGGAACTTAACAATTTGGTTCTACAATCAATAGAAGCATAACAGGCGTGAAGCCAATCCATGCCAAGTATGATATCAAAGTCAATCATCTCCATCAAATTGGAACTTAACAATTTGAGTTCTACAGTCAACAGAAGCATAACAGGCATGAAGCCAATCTATGCCATTATTATATCAAAATCAACCATCTCCAACTCTACCAAATCAGCTAAAGTGTCACTATGATAAATACACACGACACAATCCCTGTAAACCCTTTCAACTATGATAGACTCACCTATAGGAGTAGAAATAGTAAAGGGTTCAAGCAAACACTCTAGAAGAATCCCAAACTTACTAGCCACGTAAGGGATCATAGAAGACAAAATGGCACCCAAATAAATTAATGCATAGCAATCATAAGTAAAGACTCGAAGCATACCCATGACAACATCTAGTGCAGCCTCCTATTCCTGTTGGTTACCCATAGCATAAAGGTGGTTCATCCCACCTTGTGTACTCGTAGTAGTACCCCTTTGCTAGTTACCCGCAGGGAGTGTTGTCAAAGACTGAGCTCTGTTGCTCCCCTCACCTCGCCTCTTCTTTGGAAACTCAAAACTGAAGTGACCAGCCAGATTACATACATAGCATACATCATTGCCAACACGACACTCACCCAGATAAAGCTTACCACACTTGCTGGAAGGTGGCTTTCCCCTCGTACCTAGGGTCACACTGGCCTGAGAATGAGCAGTCGGGGTCTTGAAATTCTGATAACACTGAGATTTTTGATCATACCTATTTGGGTGTATGGGTGCACTTACTGCAGACGGTGCGGGATGTGATGATCTCTTCTGGAAATAAGACATATCACCCATATTCTATCTCTGCGGGCTAGGCTCCTATCCGACTGACTTTATTTTTCTGCTCAAATGCTCTTCTCTATCCCTCTTCTTATCCTCCTCGGTCTATTGGGCATAAACCATAAGTTTGGAGATGTCCATACCAGGAATCAGCAAAACAGCCTTACACTCTTTCTATCTATGTCTGGCCAGGCCAGACACAAACCTCCTCATCCTCGTCCTCATATCTTTCACCATCTCTGGAGCATACCTTGACAGTTTGATGAAATTAAGGCTATACTCCTTCACAGTCCTCCCTCCCTGTTTCAGATTCACGAACTCATCTGCCTTTGGCTCTCTCAACTCTTGAGATCTATACTCCTTCAAAGTCATCCCTCCCTATTTCAGATTCATGAACTCATCTGCCTTCACTTCCCTCAACTCTTGAGAAAAAAAGTGATCAAGAAAGGTGGCTTCCAACTCCTCCCACGCTGCAGGCTCCACATCTTCACCTCTACTCCCCTCCCGCTGAGTGTACCACACATTAGCCACATCCTTCAGCTGGTAGGACGCAAGCTCTACTCCTTTAATCTCATTCATATGTATAGACCTCAGAACCTTGTACATCTTATCTATAAAATTATACGAGTCCTCCTCCATTTTTGACCCTGTATACACTGCCGGGTTCATCCTCAAAAAGTCCCTGAGTCAGGTTGCGGCTGGGGGCTCCGATGAGTCAGAATTAGGAGCTTGGGAACCTTGGCTATTCCCTTGGAGGGCACCAATTGAGTCAGGATGATATTGGCTCCTCTGAATTCTTCATCAGTAGTAAGAGCTAGCTGAGGCTGAGTAGGGGGCACCTGAGGGACATCAGCAATCCTAGTGAGATGTCCCCGTCTCCTAGTCTCAGTCTGAATGAGAGCCTCCGTTTGGGTGTTCTCAGCAACGGGGGTTAGGGCATCTCTTTGAGCGGCTATTCTCTTAGGTGGAATTTTCGTTAAGCATAAAACGCATGAGTTAAAATAAGATTTCACAAGTTAACTTTATGTCACAAACTCAGATCATAGAAGAAGGGTAACACTTCCTACTAGACACGACTTCATAGACTCCGCAGGACACTCGAAGTCTTGGCTTTGATACCAAGTTTGTCATGCTCCGAGAGGGTACCCTAGACGTAACTGGCACTCAGAGACTATTCCTATTCCCTAAGCAAACCACCTAGTCTCATTGCCTTCACTCGGTGAATTCAATAGTTGAATAAAATAGAGTAATAGTAGTAATAATCTATCTATGGGCTCAAACTATCCACTTAATCTATCATGAATGAAATATAATAATAAAAGACAGTCTCAATATAAAGAACAGAAGGGAAAGACCCCTCAATATCTACCATCAACATCTATGACTATGAAGCCTCTATACTACTATCTGAGACGGTACCATGACAGGCCATGGCTACATAAAATCAAGTAAAAGGATTGTCAAGCTAAAGAAAAATAACCATCTTTCGAATGCAGGGGAGGCCTCACCACTATCAAGAATCTAAAAAGCTCTAAACCTCAATGATTAGGTTGCTAAAGTCCTCTGTCTACAGAATCTGTATCATAAAACAATGCAGCGCCACATAGGCATTAGTATGTGGAATGTACAGTATGTAAAATGGACTAAAGTAAATGAAACAACGTAACAATCACTGATGAATCACTCATCCTCACCTCAGAGTAGAGGACAGGACTCTTTCACCTAACTATGTATCAAAACATCAAACAACCACATCACATCGAAGTTTTATCACTATGAAGCCTATCTGAGAGTTTCCCTAACCAACAACGACTACTTATGAGCCGGTAGTGATACAACAAAGAGATATCATTGCCACATCCATCTAGTACCTTGTCGGGCTAAAGGATGAGTCTGTCAAGGATCCCAAAGAAGACTATCAAGTCCTTTATGAGATAAAAAAATATCCGCTTTCATGGTCCAATCCTCTCCTACACTGGCCATGTAGTTAATGAGTATGAGAGGAACTCACTCTTACCCATTTAGGTGATAATACTCCTCCTAGGACTCAATATGTTCATAAGTCTATCCATCCATCAAGAACTTCCATTACGCAACCCCTACAGGCAAGACAACCACCTCATCTCTTCATCTATCAACTCAAAGAGGCGAGATCATCCTTTTAAAGTAAGAATAATTATTCATTCAACACTATTTTCAGCCATCATAATCATCAATACACTCACCTCAGGACTCAAACTCAGTCAAACATTGCATTCAAACAATCAAGGCTCTAGATATCCCCCTAAGTTCATTATTCAAGTCTTTACAGAGAGAATTTATAAGGGGAAAATGATAATCTCATAATAATGTGTATATATAGAAAACTTTAAACATAATGATCATCAATTTAAGAAATGAAATATAATTTAAAGATAACATTCAAGACATCAAGATAGTATTCAAGAAACACAGATAATATTCAAGAAATTCTTAAGAAATCACTGTTCAAGACTCTAAAATATCAATGTACATCCTAACTTCACATTAGGGCACATGGAAGAAAAATTCCATGCTTTTGGGTAGCCTTTACATACCTGGAGTGGAGAATCTTCAAGTTTTCTCCAAAGAATTGAAACTTCAAAAGAAATCCTCACCTCTCTTGATCTTCTTCTCTCTGAGAACTTGCGTAAAAACTTAGAAAAATTATGGGTTTTGAAACCCTTTCATACGAAATGGCTTTAAAAACACATTTTGAGGTATTAAAATATAATGGGGAAGGACAAAATTGCCCTTCCCGAAGTTAAAAGAAAATGAAGAATTTTGGCACACTGGTGTGCATCGCGGAGGGAGCGCGCACTAGTTCATTTGGTTAAATGTTTTGGAAACCGCTCCTATCAACAATCAACAAAAACCGCAAGTGCAATTCCGCTCCCCTGGTGTGTTACGGAGGGAGTGAGGATTTGCTACTATTTTTGCATATTATGTGCATTTCGTAATTCAACCCAATTTATTTTAAATTAGGTCGAGACCATTATCTAGCTCAATTTTCTATGTTGATCGCAAATCCAGTCTCAGAATCCTGGCCTCAAATAGAGTTTTACCCTAATTCTTGAATTCTAAATCCAGTCTCAGATTTTCCATCAGAGCTTTGGAAGACGCAATGAATGCACGATGTATTTTTGGGATGTTTTGGTAATTTTACGGAGTGTTACAAATGTATTAAGCCATTTTATACTATTCAATTAGGCTTCAAAAGAAACAGTTACTCACTTTCTTTTTTGATTTGTTTAAAACAAAAAATAACGTATTTACTTGTTTGGAAAAAATTTTAATTTTCACTTTCCACCTGGCATTTTTCTGACCAAAAGATTAAAAGATATTTTGATACATTTAACATAATTTTAATTTAGGACCACAAGATTAAAGTCTTCTTTATTTTCTTAAATTTTGTGTCAAATCAAACTAGGTCATTCTTTTTTAAACAAAGAGAGTATTACTAATTATGTTTACTACAAAAGAATTAAAATTTAAATACCACTTGTACCTAATTGATTTGAAAAATAATCATTCAAAGAAGAGGATAAAATAGGGAAAAAAATTAATCAATTGCTTTTAATTTTATGAAAGTGGATATCTAGTCTTGAAGGTTGTCTTTGGAATGTCACATTCCCTTACTTTCAACTGATAGTAACCAGATAGGAGGTCTATCTTTGAGAAATAAGAGGCACCCTGAAATTGGTCAAACAAGTCATCTATCCTTAAGAGATGATACTTGTTCTTTATGGTGACCTTGTTCTGTTGTCTATAGTCAATAAACATTTTAAGAGACCCATCTTTCTTTAGCACGAATAGGACAGGGGCACCCCAAGGAGAAATAGTCAGCCTTATGAAGTCCTTCTCTAACAAATCCTTTTATTGCTCCTTCAATTCTTTTAGTGCAATAGGGGCCATTCTATAAGGTGGAATTGAGATAGGCTGGGTATCATGAAGAACATCAATCTAGAAATTAATTTTCCTATCAGGAAGGACTCCGGGCAGATCCTCAGGAAACACTTTTGGAAACTCATTTATGAGTGGAACTGGCTCAAGAGTTGGGAACTCAACATCATTGTACTTAACTCTTACAAGGTGGTAAATACACCCCTTAACAATCATCCTTCTGGCTCTACGGTATGAGATAAACTTTCCTTTAGGTGCTACGGAATTTCTACCAACTAAGTTTTTGTATGAGTCGATAGAAGGGTCAACTTAAAATGACCATATCTCCTAAAGTATAATGCATTGGGTGACCCATAATATATCAAATCAAACATATTTGAATAAGCTTTCCAACGCATCAAATTTTGCCTTAATTTAGAGAAGAAAGTTATAACCATTTTAGTAAAGTAGTGCAGAGTTTTCTAAATGTCTGCGCCCATAGTGCATCATGGACTTGACGCAGACCCTTTTTGGATAAGCTATGACATTTTTTTCTTTTTATTCTGAGGGTACTTTTATCCTAAAACCTTTGGGGGTCTATTTAAGGTCCTAAAACGCATAAAATGTCACTTTTCATAATTAAAAACCCTTTCTTTCATTCCTAAAGATAACGCTCAAGAATCATGAAGAAAGTAATCAAGTTAGGATTAGCTTTCAAGATTCCTCCTGAAGGTAAGTTATTCTTCATAAATTTCAATCTACCCAATCCAAATTTCTTCATCTCTTCATGAATCTCTAATAGAACTTAAATCATAACCTAGGGTTCAAGAAGATGAATTCAAGAATCCAAAGAAAGGATTTCTTAAATCTTATTTTTCAAGAATGTAGGGTTCTTCATCAAGAACTCAAGAATCACGAGATTTCCTTCAACCAACCTCCTTTCAAGTTCTTCACATTAAAAGAACTACCAGGATCGAGGATTTTCTCTAAGCAAGCTAGTACTCGTCAAATTTTGATGGTAATATCAACTTTTTAGGTATGTAAGGCTACTCATAGCGTTGGACTGAGTTCATTCACGCGCGCCATATGTTTATTCTCCATAATTGAGTTCAAATAGAGTTTTACCCTAATTCTTGAATTCTAAGTTCTTCAATTGGGTTAGATATATTTATGCACTGAGATTATCATTATTAGTATATCTTATATTATTGGAATATTGAGATAGAATATTCTTTTAAGTATGAGCATATATATTAATAATTTTTGGGAGTAGTATTGAGCACCGATATGAGTGAGAGTAATAATAACTTGAACTCATAAACTACGTAGCCAGTGTA
>DF365703.1:32582-45129 GCA_000787875.1 Solanum virginianum
CACAAAAAACACGCAAATACTGACACTTACGTACTAGAAAGAGAAATACTGTGGAGATTTGTTAGATTTATGCCTTGAATCTGTTTCCATACCATACTGGGCTTAGGTTTTCTATTTTGGGCCTGTTTTCAGAAGGCATATATATATGTATATATATATATATATATATATATATATATATATATATATTTTGTAACCTAGCTGGGAAAATACTGTATTTTGATTACTCCTCAAATCAATAAACTATCTCTTCTTTGCCCGTGGACGTAGCCAAAGCATTGTTGGTGAACCACGTTAAATTCTGTGTTCGTTCTTGTTATTTTCTCTACGTTTATATGCATCTGTTCTAACAACTTTCATTTAGTTTGTATCACCCATGCGTTCAATATATATCAGCTAGGTTTTCATAAATGGTGTGTGATTGTCATAATTATTTCATTATATTTCTTTTGTGAATGCAACATTTATTTTGGATTAACATTTTGCAGATCACGAAGATTTAGTGTTAAGAATTCATTCTTTTCATGTACCTTATGAGAGCTCTGTATTAATTTCTTTTAAAAATTATCTTTAAATTACTGATATGTTGAAAGTGAAACAAGAGAAAAGAGACACTTCCTTTTCACTTCTAGTAATACAGACATTAATATTTTTTAAAATTATCTTGAAATTACTATAAGTTGAAAGTGAAACAAGAGAAAAGAGACACTTCTTTTTCACTTCTAGTAATATGAAATTATAAACTAAAATCATTGGAGCATTGAAGGAATCAAGTAATGACATCTTTGATGTTTCATTTTGATGAGGAGCTAAAACATGTGTCTTCCCAAGTTCTTAGAAAAAAATAGTTCTCATGTAGAATCATATATTACTTTGGAGGAGATTGTCACGCCCTAACCATACATCCTGGACGTAGCCAGCACTAGGAAACCACTTTTGGCCCCGAGCGAACCACTTGGCCTGGCTAACTTACTTAGCAGAACGCAATAATACTGAAATGGACTAGAAAAGACTCAAAGTTTATGAAACTTAAAATAAAATAGTAAAGAATACAACTTGACTAAAAATCTTTCGAATAAATAACTTGATACAGTATTTTTCTAGTCTACGAAGCTTCTAAAGTACTAACTCTGAAATAAGGCACCGGAGAAGGCTCATAGGTACCTCAACAAAAATAAATACTGACAAATGAACACTCCTGAGATCCTCTAGATGTTAAGAGGCCTCACTGACCGCTGATGGGGACTGTCCTACTAAGCATCTGCTAACATAGACACCTGCATCTGCATCATGATACGATGCAGCACCAAAGGCGTCAGTACATGAAGTGTATGGTATGTAAGATGGCCAACACATAATAACCTTAGAATATTTACTTTAAAACTGCACCTGGAAATAGCTTAACTAGCAAAATATATCATGCATATGAAATACATATGTACATTTTTAAACTTTACAAAAGTGCAACTCAAGATAAAGGAAAAACTTACATTAATGCACTACTGAGCATAGCTAAACATATATAAAACATGGTGCTCAAAACTTAGTTCTGTACTTGGCTCAACTTCATTAAATATGCAGTATAAATAAAGAAAATACTTTAATAAAGAAATACTAAATCTCAGTGTGTAAAATACTAGACTTTATTTCTTGGGGAGTTTCTCTAATCGACAACCATCACTATGAGCTTCGTGATTATACAACATCTTGCCTACACTACCAGAGTTGTCCCGTACTTTGCTAGGGTAGGGGACGAAGAACTAGGGGAGTGGATCCATCTCAAAACTGGGTCATCTTAGTGGCTAATAAGGAATGTATCGTGGTACAATCCTATCCTATGTTGGCTACATAGTTTATGAATTTGATTAATTAATTCTACTCTCACCCATATCGGTGCTCAATACTACTCCCAAAATACTTTTATATAGCTCATACTTAAAGACTTAAAACACTTAAAATCTACTTTTTCGGGGACTTAGCCCAGCTTACTACTTAGCTTTCTCATTTGACTTCTTTAACTTGTCTCAAAGCTAAAATTAACTTAGTGACTCAAAAACATGCTAGATTTCTTTGCTAATATGCAAGAATCAATTTTTAAAATGCACTTCTTGAACTTAGCTTAAACGGTACTCATACTAGTCTTTCTTTTTTACAAATAATGTCAAGATTTTCAAGGAAACTCAACAATAATAAATCTTGTTCATATATGAGTGTACATCGGATAACAATACTTTAATTGAATGATAAAGAAATCAAAAATCATAATACTTATCAAGAATCTCTACGTACTATGGAAATTACCATAACTCACAAAAATTACATAGGGTTAACCCTAACTAGTACTGGAAACTTTATTAGATTAAAACTAACATATTTTTCTAAAATATTCTCAAGAAAATAGCTTTAGGGTGGCCTTACATACCTGGGAATAACTCCTTAAGGAATTGGAAAGAATTCTTGAAAGCTCTAATTACCGTTCTTGATTTCTCCTTACGCTTGAATTTTTCTTGGGAGGGTTTCTTTGAAGGAATGAAAGTGGATTTTATGCGTTTAGGACGTAATTTATACTTAAAACTGACAAATTTAGGATAATGGGGTGTGGGAAAGGTCAAAACTACCCTTCCCAAATAAAAGAACGAAAAAGTTCATTTTTGTACTGGTGCGCATCATGCACCAGTTTTAAAATACTAGTTTTCACAAATTTTCAACCTTCATCGGATTATTGGAAAAAAGGAAAGTGTGGTTCCATGTCGCGGAAGGGGCGCAGAAAGCTCACTATTTTGAAAAATTTTGGAAAATAATAATTTGACTTGGTTTCATAAAAATAGAATCGAAAACCATTTTCTAACTCAGTTTTCGCACTGATCATAAATTTGATCTCAAATTTGTAAATGGAGCATGGAAAGATGCATTACTCGTGAGGTCAATTCTAGGGATAGTTTAGTCTTTTCACTGGGTGTTACAATATCTTCCCCTTGGGATCATTCGTCCTCGAATGATGAGGATGTTGTGGTAAAGAGGCACGAATAAACTCAAGACTCGTGGCGATACTCAATAACTCAAACTCTCCACCTCCATCGATCTTACTAGTCTCTTTTCAGCCTCAGAAGTATGCACATCAAGAACTTCATTACTCAAGTACTCCAAATCATGGGTGAATAATGACTCAAGAGTGGAAAACTCAACTACATAAATTTAAGCATATAGCTCTTACTCAATTTCCAGCTTACCACCTCCTCCTCTCCTTTCAAGCCTACTTCTAAGACTCAAGGTGTTATTGATGAGATAATCATATTCATAAAAAGGAAATCCTCAAGACTCATTCTCTAAACTCCCATGGGGCTTTCAGTAAAGATCACTAGTCCTCTTCACTACTATGCTCTTTTCCTCGAGTCCTACCCTTCATTATCATAAGCTTGCAACTCTCATCATCACCTAAACCTATTTCACACTGCCATCATCTTCAAGCCTAACTCAAGGTCATAAAGTGCTACACGCAGGATGATCATACTTATGCTAATCTAACCCATAAGGACTATGTGCTGCACTTTTCTGGAGACTTTCTTATAAAAAATACCAGTCCCATACATCTACTTTGAATCCATTGTAAAAGTCGCCAGTAGCCTACATCCATCACTCATTTTAACAGCGATCACACAACCAAGCTTATCCTTCTAATCACTTCATAGCTTCTCAGAGGTCGACATTACTTAGAATTTGCTAAACTTATGATAGGACCTCTACACCTTCAATCTCATTAACTCCTATTATGAGGCATACCAATCTACCATTTTCCTGTCCGTTACATACCACTAGATCTCAGTTCTATTTGCAACCTTGAAAGGAAAAAGTGTCTTATAATCATCACCAATTCCCCGTCATCTGACATAACTCATCAACTATCATCATCACTCTCAATATCAAGGACAGAATTATTAAGAGGGTTTAGAGTATAATATTGCAAGCACGATTCCTTTAGGAAATCTGATATGAGGACATTCATAACATGATATGATGCCATTAAGGGCTCATCATGAGTTTATGGAACTATATATACTGGAAAGCTCAAGTCTTGCCTTGGATAACAAAAGGCTGAAAACTATTAGTTCATGAGATAAGATCAGAATTGCTGCATGAAGTTCTCACTTCTCACTTTAAGAGCTGAACATGAATACGTACCTACATAGAGTGAATGAGTCTAGATCATGGGTATGGTGCCCTTGCATAAGATAGGAATAAAGCATCATCATGATGAATTATAAGGAATAAGAGATAGGAAAGCAGTGACGCCTCGTTTTGATCAACTTATCACTATCAAGAGCTCAAGGTCTGCATTGGCTCATTATCTTAATATCTCCCCCTTAGCTCAAAGGTCACCTCTTTAAGTCTGTGAACTAATTCTCTTCACTATGCTATAAGTACAACCCTCTAGACAAATAGAGTACCACTATGTACAAAATGCTTATATCCTCCGGTTACTTACTACTCAAAGTTGTGAAACTGCTGCTAAAATATTCTTCTGAGGTACCAACTTCTAACCTTCTTCTATATGTATAGGCATCATCAATTTATTGCTACTCTTGTTGGCACAACATTTATTTTCTAGGACTTATGATCTAATAATTTCCTTTTTGGTCTGCTAGCACTCATCTTCTATGTGCTCTTACATTGGACTGAAGAAAGCCTAAACTACAATAGAGATCTCCTCATTATCTATGACTATCCTCCTTGGACTTAACTCTTAAAGGTAGTAGATAAGTTCTACATTAGCTTACTCCACTTGAAAAATCCATTATACTATCTAGATTATTGTAGCAGTCATAACTTGGAGCTTTATATAGCTTTACTCTACCCTGGCTACACCTCTTAAGCCTCTTGCTATCTTACGAGCTATCCTCCATCCACTATTTCTAACAAGGGCCACCTACACCATATTCATACATAACCTTCCTGGAAAGTCAACATCCTAATCCCGAACATACACCATGGGGTGCCCCTTCGAGTAATTCCCCAATACGAACAATCATTATCACATGTTATCTCCCTTTTCACACGACTCCTCATAATTTAAGCTTAAGGTCTACTACTATTATGGGTATTACACTCTCCTGTCATATCATACCTTCTTATAACTACTAGGTAAATTTCTAGAAACTCAGGCCCTCAAAACCCTCATAGAAAATACTCAATTAACATACCTCACACTTATAGATTGTCTTGGATATATATAATAGGCCTTCTTCTTATCTAACGACTTAGCCTCAATTCACTATCTTCATCTAAGGATCACATATGAGGTTCTTGTGACATCATACTTCTTTCAAGTAATAGCTTAATTTCTCGCTTACACTATATCAAGCCTACTAGGCCAAATCTCCAAGTAATAGTGTCACTCTTATCCTGCTGTCCCCCCTTTTACATGATACTCACTTAAAGTTCAAGCTTAAGGTTTAATACTAAACATATGCATCCACACTTCTCATATATAGGTACACCTTAGTAACTCTAAACTACTAGGTAAGGTCAAGAATTGTTAGATCACCTAACCTTATGATAAGAACTTAATTCTCCAGCTCATGGTTTGTCTAAGCATAATCCATCACCATACTCCCTTTCCTAGGTCAAATAGTATTCACTTCTCTATCATACCTCCTTACCTGGCTAAGCTTGTAACTCCACCATTCTCACATGACTCCCCTTTCCAAATCCTGAGCTTAGTTTATATCTACTACTTTGTGCCCTCTGTTCTCACATTCAGCACATATACTCATCATTGCTAACACCATGCTACTTCAACATCAACTCCTTTCATATTTGAGTATGCACCTTCTCATACAAAATAATGACTATTTATATACCTTATCATAGAAGTTATACTGTTCTTACTATCTTTAACAAAAACCTATAAGGAACCCAACTAATCACCACAGGACTCTTAGCTACTAGCTTCAAGAAGTTATTACTCTCACTCTTTGTGATTACTATATCTTTCTAGCTCTAGGAACCTTTTGTCACATGGTTTAAAAGGACTTCCATCCCTTTCTCTCAAGGGGAGAGGACACTATTAAGTATTAGAAACATAACTTAACTTTTCTCTCAAGAATAACATTTACAGAATGATAGAGGGAACATAGTCTGGAAAACATCATATCTTGCTCTAACTCAGATGCATAATTCATATGAATAAGAGTGCAATACTATGGATCAATAACTCAAGCACACTAGTTGGCTTATCTCAAGCCTAGTGTAGTCCCTTTGCTTTCTGAATACTTTATCTGAAGGGAACTCAACAATAAGGATCTGGGATTTTCTGTTCCAACCACTTTAATTATGAAAGGTAGTCGAATGAATCTAGAAACCGCACGAATACATGCAAGTTTCTTAGAAAGTAACTTTATTGCAAAATCTAGAGTATGAAAGAAAGGAAACTATTCTTAGATGTCAATAGTCCCTCATTTATAGAAGTGGGTCCCTCACAACCATAAATAAGACTCTACAGACATGGCTTCGTGGACATCCTAGGACACTTGAACTCTGGGCTCTGATACCAAGTTTTGTCATACCCTGAGCCTACACCCTGGATGTGGTCAGCACTCAAAAAAACCTTCTGGTCCCCAACGAACCACTTGGTCTGGCTAACTTACTTAGCGAAAGACAATAATACAGAAATAGACTAGAATAGACTCAAAGTTTATGAAACTTAAAATAAAATAGTAACTTATATAACTCGACTAAATATCTTTTAAAGAAATAACTTGATATAGTATCTTTCTAGTCTACGAAGCCTCTAAAGTACTAACTCTGAAATAAGGCATCGAAAAAGGCTCATAGTTACCTCAATAAAAATAAATACAATCAAATGAACACTCCTGAGCTCCTCTGGATGCTAAGAGGTCTCACCGACTACTAATGGGGACTGTCCTACTAAGCATCTGCTAATATAGACACCTGCATCTGCATCATGATACGATGTAGCGCCAAAGGCATCAGTAAGTGGAATGTACGGTATGTAAGATAGCCAAAACATAATAAGGATAGAATACTTACTTTAAAACTGCACCTAGAAATAGCTTAACTAGCAAAAATATATCATGCATATGAAATACATATATACACTCTTAAACTTTTCAAAAGTGCAACTCTACATAAAGGAAACACTTATGTTAACGAATTACTGAGCATAGTTAAATAATGTAAAACATGGTGCTCAAAACTTAGCTATGTACTTGGCTCAACTTCATTAAATATGCAGCATAAATAAAGAAAATACTTTAATAAAGAAATACTATATCTTATTGTGTAAAATACTAGACTTTGCTTCTTAGGGAGTTTCTCTAACCAAAAACCATCACTATGAGCTTCATAATGATACAATGATATCTTATTGTGTAAAATACTAGACTTTACTTCTTAGGGAGTTTCTCTAACCAAAAACCATCACTATGAGCTTCATAATGATACAATGTCTTGCCCACACTGGCAGAGCCATCCCGTACTTTGCCAAGGTAGGAGATGAAGAACTAGGGGAGTGGATCCATTCCAAAATTGGGCAATCTCAGTGGCTAAAAAGGAATGTACCGTGGTATAATCCTATCCTATGTTGGCTACATAGTTTATGACTTTGAGTAATTAATTCTACTATCACCCATATCAGTGCTCAATACTACTCCCAAAATACTTTTATATAGCTCATACTTAAAGACTTGGAACTCTTAAAATATGTTTTTTTGGGAATTTAACCCAGCTTACTACTTAGCTTTCTTATCTGACTTCTTTAACTTGTCTGAAAACTAAAATCAACTCAGTGACTCAAAAACATGCTAGATTTCTTGGCTAATATTCAAGAATCAATTTTTAAAATGCACTCCTTGAACTCTTAAAAAGTACTCATACTCTTTTCTGGAAATAATATCAAGATTTTCAAGGAAACTCAACAATAATAAATCTTGTTCATGTGTGAGTGTAGATCGGATAACAATATTTTAATTGAATGATAAAGAAATCAAAAATCATAATACTTATCAAGATCTCTACACACTATGGAAATTTACCATAATTCACAGAAATTACATGGGTTTAACCCCAACTAGTACTGGAAACTATTTTAGATGAAAACTAACATATTTTTCTAGAATATTCTCAAGAAAATAGCTTTAGGGTGGCCTTACATACCTAGGAATGACTCTTTGAGGAATACGAAAGAATTCTTGAAAGCTCTAATTACCGTTCTTGATTTCTCCTTACGCTTGAATTTTTCTTGGGAGGGTTTCTTTGAAGGAATGAAAGTGGATTTTTTGCATTTAGGACGTAATTTATACTTAAAACTGACTAATTTAGAATTATCGGGTGTGGAAAAGGTCAAAACTACCCTTCCTAAATAAAAGAAGAAAAAAGTTCATTTTTGAACTGGTGCGCATCGCGCACTAGTATTAAAATCTAGTTTCCACAAATTTTCAACCTTCATCGGATTTTCGGGAAAAAGCAAAGTGTGGTTCCATGTCATTTCCATGTCGCAGAAGAGGCGCGTAAAGGTCATTGGTTTGAAAATTTTTGGAAAAAAATAATTTGACTCGGTGGCATAAAAATCAAGTCGAGACCATTTTCTGACTCAGTTTTTTGCACAGAATGCAAATTCGGTCTCAGATTTTCCATCAGAGCTTAGAAAGATACGTTGTGTGCACGACCAAGTTTAGGGCATTTTAGTAATTTCATGGAGTGTTACACCATCTTCCCTTTGGATTATTCGTCCTTGAATGATGAGTATCAATGGGTAGTTTAGTCTTTTCACCAGGTGTTATAGAGATCTCATACATGATAATTTTATATTAGTAATTGATAATAGTTCATTATTTATGCCTTAAATTCCTACCTGATCTTTTCAATAATTTAGTAAGCTTTATATTTATTTTTATTTGGTCTATATTAATCTTCATATACTGATATTTCACTTTATCTAGTTCAATCGTAAAAATAAAATTCTTAGCCTCTCTAATAAAAGCAATTGTTCAGTTCTTGTTTGTTCTCATTTATTCTCTTACGTAATCAATAACTTTGTGATTATATTTTTTTATCTAGTCTTTTTACTTATGTTAGAACCTGTATTTTTGTGTATTAGAATAGTTACGGAAATATGGGACCAAAGTATCATTTTTAGAAAGTTTGGAGATCAAATTAGAATTTTGGAAACATTGGGTCTTGAAGACAATTTTTGGTGGTGTCCTTTCATGGTGTTATTTTCTCATTGGCCCAAGTGAGTAAAGTGGATTATTATTTGACCAAGAACTTGCATATATTTATGCAATGCCCATATCTTGCATTTTATTTTCCATTTTCCTTCTACACTTAGACAAAAGGAAGAAAACACTAGAAAACCCTGAACTTTTGGCTTCCTTTCATTTTTGTCGGAGTTTACTTTGGCGGTGGAAAAAAATTCCAGGCCACCTCGTTCCAGTTCGCTGCGCGCAAAGAGTTGGAGTAAAATCATCAGTGCAGAGATACAAAATTGTGGGTATCTCTCAAATTTGTTAGATCTGTTGGAGAAGAATCCGTAGATTGACATATAGACCTCTCTCTACTTCAATTGATATAAAGTAATATTCAAGTTCTTATTTGACATTAAGTAAAGTTTCTAGAAAGTTCATACAAGTTAGGATCCAAAAGTGCTCAGTTTCGAAAATCAGAATCTCATAGCCGTGGGTCTTTTGGTGGTGATAGGCTCTGGTAGCTCGTTTTTATCTCAGCTCGCTGCTCCTAAAGAGGTAATATCTTCAATTGAATTTTTGGTTTAACGTTGTGTGTATTGTTCGATAATAGTACTATTGAAGGTTGGGCTGCTATATGAGTAGTTGAAGGCTAGATGTGGAGATGTTTGTTTGCTTGTAGATTATTGCGTTAAAGTTGGATGTTCGAATGTTGTCATAGATTTGATGTAGTCCTTTTGTCATTGCTTCCCATCTTTATGTTATAGTTTGAAATTATTTTTCCTATTTTTGCTTCAGTCTTTTCTTACCTTCAGGCATTATTGTCTTGAGCTCACCTGCACTCCTTTATTTTTTTTTCTGCGATCTTTGCCTCTCATGGTTAAAACTAAGGGGTCATGTTTCCTGGTTATGTGTATCTTGCTATTGTCACTTCAGGTTGTGACAACTTGTACCTCGTCTATGTCTTAGTAAGTGTTAGAACATCTAATGTGGAATCTAGTTGAAGATTAGATTACTTAACTTTACAGAACAGTAGCTGATTTGCTTCTATTATGTATGAGTTGTTAGACTAGGCAGTTATGCCTCCTCTTCAATTTATTTACTAGAACTTGGTTATCTTTTAAAGATGCTATCGGCAAAACTTATTCCATGTGAAATATGACTAAGTTTCTTGTTGTTTTCCTTTGCCAAAATTGAGGCGTCAAGTTCTTGCTTAACTGTTGGTTGGTTTTCTGTTAGTTTGGTGCTTAAGGTTTAAAATTTTTAGTTTAGTTTTATATGAATGTGGGGATTTTAGTCTTGTTTGTTAACATGGTTCAAGTAATATGTTTCACCAAAATCCACCAAAAGAATTTGTTTCATATACAACTTTCTTCTACTATAACATCCGATACAACTCTCTTCACATACAAGTATAGATCAGTTTTTGATGTCACACGAAGAAACGAGAGATGAAAACTTGATTCACACCTCAAACAATAACCAAAACCAAAACTAATGTTACTGGCAATTTTCTCACTGTCCAGTGTGTTCTTCCCCAGGAAAAATCTGGAAAAAAAAATTGAATGTTTTTATTGTGATTAAGCAGCGCCAAAGATATGGGTTACAAAGTTGTCAGTCTATAAATTTGAAGCTGCCCAGTTTTTTTAATTTATGCTGTCTAGTTTTGATAGCTTTGAAGCTACCTAGTTTTGTTTATAGATGCTGTCCGATTTTACATGCTACCCAACTCTTGAATGCTGCACAGTTTTGTACGAGTTATTGATGATACTTAGTGTTATTATTGTGATTATGGTATTGGGAATGATTGTGGGTGTTATTGGGTTGTCATTGTTTTGTTGTTGTTGTTGATTAATTTGAGCCGAGATGATTCTCGGGGCAGCCTATATTTTAGGGGAAGTGCTGCCGAAAGTTTTATAGAATTAAGGGTAAATTTGGAATTTAACTTTGAGAAGTCTTTAATTACTTAATTGACATTGTTATAAATTGTTTGTAGACTTTGGGCGATTTGAAGTGTAAGTTAGAGTTGGTTTACATTTGAATTGTTTTGGAAAGAGTTCAAGGTATGTAAAGCACTTTATTCTATGGCATGACTTAGTTAAATATAGCTAGTGGTGTAAGTTTCAAAAGATCCCTCTTCTTTTGCTATTTGAATTTAAACATGTCTTATGTTTGTTTCTTGGTACTTTTATAGAAATTAGCTATATTTGTGACTCTTTTGCATTTAAAGCCCGTAAGTTGCGAAAGTATGAAAAGTTTGTTATGCTTCAAAGAGTATAGTTACCGGTTGTTTCTTTACTGACCATAGCTTGTCCATTGAATATTGCTTTCACATCTTTGAGTTAAAGGCATGTTAACATATGAACATTACTTGTTAGTGTGTTAATGAAGTTATTCTGCTTTCGTTTAATCTTGTTCTTTTTAGTATAAGCATGTGTAGGTGAGATCCTTTATTTCAAACCCATTTGGTTCTATTATTTGGTTAAAACAAGATTTGTTGAGATGATGTTTTCACCCTCTGTAATACCTGGAATACTATGTCCTTGACTAAAAGCTATATACTATAAATATTTTATTTCCTTCATTGGTTTAGAATAACCAAATTGTCTAGGAGGCTTTATTTCTATAGCAAAGACCTAGTCGTTTTTCTTTGTTTTTGTGTGCTGGAATATTGTTTTGTTCTTCTTGTTAAGCCCTACTGATTTATAGTTTATTGGAGGTGCCTCACTATATACCTCTAATCTCTCTTTATTGTCATCTATGTATACGAATCATCTGGTGCCATTCAGGAATACTTTATGTTTAAGTTTGTAGAAATCATGTGACTAAGTTGTTATGTCTTTTTCCATGTCACTTGGATTCTAATTTTTCTGGAAATGTTTCAGGTATCCTGCTCGTATGCACTTTGATAGAATTTAAAGTAAATACTATTTTGGTTTTGCATATGGATATGTTATTCATGCTTGAGATTTTTGATAATGATTATGTCCGTATGATATGATATCATTCACCGGTTCCTAGGGCGGTTGTTGTGTGGATATGTTATATATATATATATATATATATATATCTGTGTTCCGATGTTAACATTATGCCTGGGCGCAACTCGTGATCAGAGCGGTCCAGAACATATCCTTTGTGGACGTGACTCGTGGTCCGAGCAGTCCAGAACATAGCCTTTGTGGACGTGACTCGTGATTCAAGCAGTCCAGAACATATCCTTTGTGGACGTGACTCGTGGTCCGAGCAGTCCAGAACATAGCCTTTGTGGACGTGACTCGTGATTCAAGCAGTCCAGAACATATCCTTTGTGGACGTGACTCGTGGTCTGAGCAGTCCAAGACATA
>DF365702.1:3034-24740 GCA_000787875.1 Solanum virginianum
AAGTTGTGATAGGTTTGGGATTACCGACGTCGAAAGGTAGCGAAAAGATGTAACGTTATGCTGTCCGTTTGTTTGCTGCGTAAGAGTTGTCGTGTGCCCTGTTTTGTGGATTGTCATAAGGCTGATATGATGCTAATATAGGTTGTATAGGATGTGTATCTGATAATGTGCATTACAGAATATGATTATAGGCAGAAATGTTGAAAGGATGTGCTCGCGTTTTAATCACACACTTGCTGCCCGGGTGGTGTTTCTATATGAAATTGAGTATCTAAGATGTGTCTATTGGCCTATAATGCTAGTTTTATTAATTACTATGCTATAGCTAAACATTTTGAGGAAGGGAAGGTTATCCCAAGGTAAACACGAGGTCGTACAATGAGGTATGTAAGGCTATTTGATTTCCTTTCACTTGGCATGAAACATAGATTCCTTATTGGTACATAAAGGCACAATGCTGTCATACATAGTTGCTTTCAAAGCTACATACATACAAAGTTACCTTTATAGCTACATACATATGTGGATACCAACTTACATGAGTTCTTGTACCCAAATAAAGTCAATAAGTTGTTTCATCTCATACGCATTTCACTATTTGTGCAGTAGGTACGTGTAATTGAATACTTGATGTGTTGTTAAAAGTTTATATAAAGATTTAAACTTGGTTAAAAGTATCTAGCTGTGCTATTCACTATTTGTGTAACATACTCCTTTCATTATCATATGATATTGTATTGTTATCTATATGTCATATGCTACCTACATAGTTCTAAAGCTCCAATATTACATAGTTCTATAGCTCCAATAATGTAACCACCAAAAGATCATCTTAAAGGTAATTGAAAGGTAAAGAATATTGCTTATGGATAGGTGATAGCCCAAAGAGGTGGAAGTCACCTAGCTAGGGATGATCCTATCACGGGGGGTAGCCCGAGGGGGCTAAGAAAGAGCCTAGCCAGGGACGAACCCGATACAATTTACCCTATTTCATATACAGCATTTCCTGCCTTACATATTCAGTACATTATCTCATACTGACGTCCCTTACGGGGGACCTTCATTTCATGATGCAGGTACAGGTGCTACTAAATCTCCCCAATAAGAGTACAGGTTATCCAGCTGTGGTTACTAAGCTCCAGGTTGCTTTGGAGCTTTGCATGTCTAGAGCTTATGTTTTGTATTGTACAGTTGGTCAAGGCGGGGCCTTTCCCGACCCTTATCAGATACTTGTCATTATTTAGAGGCTTTGTAGATTATGTAAATTAAAGTGTGGGCATGTTTTGTGTTTCAAACAGCGTGGGCCCAATGGCCTAGTTATATGCTTTTCCTTTTGGCTTGTCAGTGCTATTTACTTTTTAAAGGCATACTAAAGGTGGAATTCATTATATTGCATATAGAAAAGGCATAGGTACAGTTGGTTCTCCCGGGCCTTATCGGCAATGGGTGCCAGTCCGCCTTAATGGGATTTGGGGTGTGACAGCAGTAAACACCCCCTACTACCTCATCAACAGATGCATGACTAGGCCTATCTTGAACAAAACTCCCTATGAATTACTAAAGGGTAGAAAACTGAATCTAGCCCATCTATATTCCTTTGGTTGTGTCTTCTAATATACAATAATGAAAAGGATGCTCTAGGAAAGTTGGATGCGAAGAGTGACGAGGGAATCTTCATAGGGTACTCTTCCCATAGTAAAGCCTACAAGGTTTTCAATAAACAGACTAAATGTGTTGAAGAAAGTGCTTATGTATATTTGATGAGGCAAATTCTATGGCTGAGAAAGTTGTGCAGCAACATGTGCATCAACCAGAAGCAACTGACAGTAGGAAAGATTCAGATGATGAGAATGATCAGAAATAGTCCAGTAAACCAGGTCCTCTGATATATGAAAATATGGAGAGACAAGAATCACTTGAGGCTAATACTCCTGATGGAAATGGCTCATCTAGAGTATCACACTCTGCTGAAGTTAGTCCCTTAGGCATCACTAGCAATAATCCAGCACCAGAGAATCCTGGACATAACTTGAAAAATAAGAGCTCACACTCTCTTGAGAATCTATTGACTCCTCTGGACGCAGAGATATCTACCAGGTCAAAGCTCAGGAACATGTGCACCTTCTCAATATATGTGTCTCTGGTTGAACCCAAAAATGTCAAGGAGGCACTGCTGGATGAAGAATGGATATCGACTATGCAAGAAAAGCTCCTACAATTTGAGTGAAGCAAGGTATGACACCTCGTACCCCTTTCTGAACATCGGACTATCATTGGGACCAAATGGGTATTCAAGAACAAGGTGGACAAACAAGTCACTGTCACAAGAAATAAGGGCAGACTTGTGGTGCAAGGCTACAATAAAAAAGAAGTAGTTGATTATGATGTGACCTTTGCCCCCGTCGCACGCATTGAGGCTATTCGAATGCTCATAGCCTTTATTGCACACATGAAATTCAAGTTGTATCAGATAGATGTTAAAAGTGCATTTCTCAATGGGTATCTCCAAAAAGAAGTTTTTGTTAAGCAAACCCCTGGTTTTGAATACTATGAGCATCCCAACTATGTGTACAAATTAGATAAAGCTCTGTATGGACATAAACAAGCTCACAGAGCCTAGTATGATAGACTCTCCAGCTTCCTCTTAAGTCATGGATACTCCAAAGGAAAAATTAATAATACAATGTTTTTGAAGAAAAAGGGTGCTCATGTCCTCATAGTCTAGGTCTATGTTGATGATATCATCTTTGGTGAAACGGAGGAAGATATGGGTGCAGAATTCTCAAAGATCATGGGGAGTGAGTTTCAGATGAGCATGATGGGAGAACTGAACTTCTTTCTAGGTCTCCAAATATATCAGGGATAGATAGGTACATCTACACATCAAGGAACTAATTTCTAAATTTAGGATAGTGGATGCCAAGATCAGTGACACACCCATGGCAACTACTACGAAGCTCAACAAAGATGATGCTGGTGTTGGAGTAGATGAAACTAAGTACATAGATATGATTGGGTCACTACTATATTTGATGGCTAGCAAACCAGATATTGTGTTTAACATAGGTATGCGTGCTAGATTCCAATCCAAACCTAAGGAGTCGCATCTCAAAGCTGTCAAACGGATTTACACTCCTTAAAGGGACCATAAACTTGGTTCTCTGGTACCCAACTAGAGCTTCATTCAAATTAGTAAGGTTTGTAATGCTGATTATACAAGTTACCTAGTTGACAAAAAAAGTATCTCCGAAATGGTGCACTTTTTGGGACCATGTCTGGTCTTGTGGGCTAGGGTGAAACAAAAATTGATTGCCCTTTTGACTGCAGAGGCTGAATATGTAGCTGCAGCCTCTTACTGTGCTCAGCTTCTCTAGATCAAACAATAGCTTGTGGACTTTGGTATATAGGTTGACTGTATCCCCATTATGTATGATAACACAAGTGCAGTAAACATAGCAAAGAACCCAGTCCATCACAAGCGCACCAAGCACATTCATGTGCAACACCACTTCTTGTGGGACAGTGTAGAAAAAAGTGTTTATAGAAATGGTTTTCTGTAAAATTGAGGACTAGGTTGCCAACATCTTTACCAAGCCCCTGAGCAGGGAGCACTTTGAGTTGTATCATCTACATCTCGGGTTAATCAGGGAGTCCTAAATCTTTTTTGTCATATCTCAATTTGTACTTTAAAGCACTATACAAGTTGCCAACATCTTCACCAAGGCCTTGAGCAGGGAGTACTTTGAGCTGTAACATCTACATCTAGGGTTAATCAGGGAGTCCTAACTCTCTTTTGTCACATCTCAATTTGTATTTTAAAGAACTATACAGGACTACTAACTTTGATATGAAATGCAGGTATTTTTCTTAGGAACCCGCATCTGGACTCCTTCACTGGGAACTACTGATATTACCCTTAGTGTCCAATATTGGAGTATTGCATAGAGTTAGGGGGAAACTAGTTCTCACATGCCAATTTCAACAATTACGCCTTTGCCTCACTACTTCCATTGCTAGAATATATAAATACCTTGTGAAACGTTGTTTGTAGTCTATCCTTGCACCTGGTTCTCCTTATCTATTATATGTTCCTTCTTTTGGCGAGAAGGTCTCTTGCTTCCAAAGGCCAATGATCACCATTTATTGAGATCTCAAGTGTAGTGCCAGTTGTAGTCTGTTAGAAAAGGTCCTTTCCATCACATCCCGGTGCCCCTTCTAACTCCCCATAAAACACTTAATACCCCTATTTGTGTGCCATAACCACCCATTCATTTTGTCAAACAAGCAAAAAAAACCTTTTCCTTAAAAAAACCAATGAGAGCCCATGGCATCCATTGTATCTTACTTTGGTACGGACTCAAACGCCACTGCACCATCTCCACCGCATGATCTCTCACAGGAGGAACATCCATCCTCATCCTCAGCTAATACCTAGTCATCGCCATCATCCCCACCATCGGCCACCACTAATATCCCACTTTGTTTTTCCCCTTCTCCATCTCCGGACCTACCCTATGATTAGCCTCGCTTTCCATTCACTTTGTCCAAACTCTACTGCACTGATGCTAACCTTTCTATTCTAGATCCTACTCCCTCCCATCGATGTCTGGTTGACAAACCTTCACCTGCATCTTCCTTTACTAACACACCCTCAGTTCAGGTCATGATACTTGCCTATGTGTCACCTACTATACTGTTGCTTCGGCTCCTGCTTTGCCAACTCTATTACAGGAGCACTATGACTCTCAGGATGATATTTCCTTGGCTCAGGTTCACAGTGGTCTCCTTCAATGCCAGCCTCTTCATCTTCTTCTCCAGAGACCACTAGTCCTCGCTCTCGTGGTCCTATCATCAGGAGCAAGAGGTGCGTCTTTGACTTGGCTGGGCCATCTTCCAATCATAAGAGGGCTTGTTCTGGTAAGTCTTTGGTCTCCCATCCTTCATCAATTCATACTTCTTCATCTCCCAAAGGGACTCCCTTATCTGGTTCACCCTCTGTCCCTCCTGCTCCTCCCCGCTTGAAAAAACATGTGGAGAATTACAATAAAATAGAGAAGAACCTCTACTTTAGCTCTAAGGTTGTGCTATAAGGCAGGGATATCCATCCTGATGTTCATACCTATCTGGTGATCGAACAACTGTGCGCCAAACTAGCCTCTCAAGGGTGGGTTAATTGTTTTTTGACGCTGAGACCCCAGTTTTTGAGTCTAAGGTGGTGGAGTTCTATGAAACTTTGGTGATAGTGAAGTGGGATGTGGCTACTTCATGGGTTCATGGGGTAGATATTATTTTTGACAAGGTTAAATTGGGTGAGATTTTGTATATTCCCTCTATTGGGTTTGGTGAATATGTTTAGATTAAGGATGCAGGCTGTGTTCTGACCTCTAAGTTCACTGATGAGGGGGTTATTGATGTACCTAGGAAGGTGTGCAAGGCAGAGATGCCACTTTTTCTGAAGGCGTAGTTTGAGGTAGCACACAAAGGGGTGTTGCCAAGGGGTGAGTGCAGGCATGAAGCTACTTTTCATGACATGGAGATCACCATGCTATAGACTTGCAGGAGCCTGTGGACTGGCTTGCTCTAATCATTCACTACATAGGGCATATTATTGATCCAGAACTTGGTTCGCATTAGCTCAAATATGGCAAGCTACTGACCTATGTCTTTAAGGCATTTCAGGTTCTGCTTGGCGTAGGTAGGGCTTTGACTAAGAAAGATATGATTGATCACCACACCACAATTGAGTGTAAATATGCCCCTCCTGTTGTTGTTGCTGCTACACTGCTCCTCTGAAGTTTGTTGGGACGGTCACTCAAATCATGAGGGAACTTCGGGAGGCTCAAGCTGAGTAGGCTTACCTGCAAACCTAGGTTGGTGACCTTCAGGATCAGCTAGGGGAATCTCAATCTAAAGTGGCTCATTTCAAGGACTGGCTCTTCCAACAGCAGGTGGATCATAACAAGCAGGTGGATTCTCTTCTTAGGTTGCTAAGCATAGTCCCCTCTTACCCTCACCCTTAATATTCCCATCCTTTGCTAGCCCTGCTTAGTTTCCTTTGATTTGCACTACAGAAAATTTTTTTGGGATGTATAATTTATTTTGTGGATGCTATGTGCGGGCACTGGATCTTGCCCTATTATTTTGTATGAAGATTGCCTATTCTCTCTTTCTCTCTACTATGTTTTGTATCTATAGATGGCTAATATCATCAATTTTAATGTGTTATGCCTGATGTTATTTTTGGGTTTGCATATCTATGTTCTTGTTTTTTTATCAGTATCTCTGTGCTAATGCTTTTTATCTTTTTGAGATGTCAAAGGGGGAAGTTTATGTAGGAATACTACATCTGCATGCACATAGGTTTGGCATCATCAAAAGGGGGAATTTATTAGGATTATTGCAGGTGTGCCTATGTAATTTTGATGATGACAAATGGAACCAGGTCATGCTAAGCCACATTAGGAGACACAAGCAATATTCCAGTTGGAGATGGAAAGCTATTTAAGGAAACCAAATCAAGAAGGGACTCAGAAAAGGCAACAACATAGGAAAAGGACCCCTTTATGGAAAAGAATTGCATGCCCTACTCAAGAAAGGAGTTCTACATGGAATGTCCCTAGGGTTTAATATAAATACAATCTTCAACCCTAGATGACACAACTTTTGTAATCTAAACCTGGTGAGAGCATTCAAGCAAGAGTACAGGCACTTGAGGAGAGCATTTAAGCAAGATCTGGAGCTAGGTTTTCTTGATTATTCAAGTTTATTTGACAATCTTCTTAGAATCTTTGTTTTGGAACAAATATTGTAAGAAGTTGTTTACTTTGAGTGAGTTGTAACTGAGATTGGGTTTGACTCTCAATAGTTATGGTGTGAAGAGTGAGTTGTAAGTTGACATTGCTCGAGTTTTTGAAGTTAGTGAAGTCGCTGAAATCCTACTAGCATAGGTAGTGGTTGCTTCTCCCTTGGACAAGGAGTTTTTCCACTATAAGTTGCTTGTTCTCTTTACTACTTAAAACATGCTTGTTGGTACTGCTTATTGAACCTAGTTCACTAGCGGAATAGGGGTAGTCGTCTTTTCAATGCAGATCCATCCTTGTATAGTAGTTGCAAGAAGATCTTTGAGATGGATCCAGAGATGGTGGATGACGATATACTTAGCTTGACCTTCATTTGTGATGTTGAAGAGTTAGGGTCCAAAATAACAGTCGAGCTTTGTCCCAATGAAGAAGCTTCTTTAGAGTAGGAAAATAAAGTATCAAACACAAAAATATATTCGTTGAGCTTGTGTGTGGTGAAATTTTTACATAAAAGTCGCATAATCTTTTTTAGTAAAATACGGACAACACCCTTTTAAGGTTGTATTTTTATTATAATTGAAACTATGGTACAAGTTCTCAACCTGCGTGGAAATATTTTTAACCCAAAACATAGAGTTTCTTTAAAAATTCAATAATATATCCAAAAAAAACATCAATAATTAAACCAATGTATTGGGCAAACCAGATATGCATATAGTAAAACAAAACAAGTGTATTTGGTATTAACAATAAATAACTACAGATCCAAAAATATCAAAACACCCAATTTGTCTACAAAATAACCATAAAATCAATGTTTACAAAATTTTTTGAAAGTAGAACATAATAGCAATATATCTAATTCTTCCGTTGGGGTACCAACTTTGGTCAAACGATAATGTCACTGACTAGAATTTACTCCCTTGCAACTTTAGGGGCACCAAACCAACAAACAACTTTGTCCATCACTTTACTTTCACTGACTGCTTCATCCTCTATCTTCCGTGTTTTATATTGCCAAAGCAATGCACCATACCTTAATCAGAATAAAAATGGGTCTATAGAATATGTAGAAATATCAAAGTGGCCTTGCAAATAGTATTCAGCAAAGGCACAAGTGTATAACCCGCAGTGACTGAAAAATAAACGAAGATATTAACCTACATGTTTATTTGTGAATATTTAACCAACAAATTCACCAATTAGATAACAAACTTAGTAACATAAGTGAAATAAGAAAAAAAGAAGCAAAAAACAATGCTCAGACCCAATGTAATGACAAACAAGTTTGGTGACATAATTTAAACTAGAAATGAATCCAACAAAAAGTCATTAACAAATACAAATATTTAAATCACATATAACACCAAGAATACTACTTTCAAAGGTTGAAAGCATGAAATTCGTTACCATGGAAAGGGTTAACAAATAATATCACAAAAAATGCAAAAATAACCTTGTTAGCATAATCAGGAGAAAAGAAAAAATCATCAAATACCAAAAAATAAAACACAGAACCTATCACGCCCCGGGCGGGTATCCTTGGCGTGGTCGGCACTTGAAGAACCATTGTTGATTCCCCAAGAGAACCACTTGGCCTCATCGTCACATAAACTCAATAACAGAAGAAATAACTCAGAATGTAAAGCCATCATATGCAAGTAGATGAATAAGTGCATAACTCTAATGCATCATAACTTATAATGAAGATAAGTTTAGATACAAAATACTCATTAAATACTCTACTCCAATGTCTATTAAGCCTCTACTCAACCTTCTAGAATAGTGTCATGACAAGCCATAGACACCTCAATTAAAAGTAAATAAAGTACTCAACAATGATAAGAAGATAACAGGGCTCCTTCGGAATATAAGGACGCTCACCAACTCTGAAAGTGTACTGAACTGGACCTCAACGATATGCGGGCTGAAGTCCTCTATCACCTATATCTGCATCATAAAATGATAGAGGTCTAAATGGATGTTAGTACATGGAATATACTAGTATGTAAAATGGCTCAAGAGAAGTAAAGCTCAAATCATTCGCCTCGACTCAACAACTCATGCTCAAACAATTTATGCAAGTTTTATAGTAACATCATGCTTTTAAAATAGGCTTAGTAAATTAAACCCAGTTCGAAATCTCATGCTCAAATCAATGTTGCTTGGGAGTTTCTCTTAACCGACATCCTCATCCCACCACCTTTAATTAGGTTATGCACAAAACAGCATCGTTTCCACACTTGCCCTTAACTTGCCACGAAAAAAGGCGATCAACTCTCTCTTGGATCCAAAATAAGTGTCCACTTGCGGGACAAGAGTCACTAGGCTAGTTGTAACGACTATCCTACATTTGCAACATAGTTCTGTGGGTTAAACTAGAAGTGTACTCGCTCCATGCTCGGTGCTCGATACTCCTTCCAGGACCAAAATATGCTGGACTCCTCAATCAACTCACCAATCAGCTCAAAACTCAACCCCATTTGGGTATCTCATCTCAACTCATCTCAGTCAATCATTAACTCATTCAATCAATACAAGGCATCAAGTTTAACTCAAACTCAAATGGTCATTTAGACTTACTCGATTTATTCATCATATAATGCAAGCAAGATATTCATGTGTAGCGATATACATGACTAAATACAACATGCTCTTCATACTTAATGATGCTCAAATTACTCCTCTCTAAATGCTCAATTTACATCAAGTAAAATATTCAATGTGATGAATAGAATCTTATAAAAATCATGTGATTTAGGATTCATGCTACCAAGTATGAAATATACGTACAAATCTTATATTAAATTGTCATTCCATGTAGTGGATTACCTCATGTGATATAACAAAACCTCATGATAGATGCAAGAATTTCAATATTAAGATAGTAAAGTTTCTCAAAATCTCAACTATTTTCCTCAAAATCTTGACTTAGGAAGATGATGAAGGGGCGTGTGAAGGAAGATATTTAACACTTTGGTAAGCCTTATATACTTGGAAATTGAAGAATAAACGATCTTCAACCAATCTTTGCTCTTGGGTTAGAAACCCTAGCTCCTTACTCTTCTCCTCTTTGCTCTCAAAAACCCTTAAGGTGAAAAGGGGTGAAGAATACCTTAGGGTTATGTTTCAATACTATATACATGTCTAAAACATGAAGGGATTTGACAAAAAGAAACCAGAATGGACAAAAGTACCCTTCATTAAAACTTCCAACAGGGCCTATGAGACTCCATCTACGACTCGTAGATCATCCTTGTAATTGAAAGTCTGAAAATCTTGCATCACTGGAAGTTGATACAAGGCCCTCTTTTATGAGTCGTAATTCGGCATACGAGTCACAATTGACCTCTTGTAGCTAGAGGGACCTTGTAACATGAAACACTAGAACTTAGTATGAAACCTCATCTTACGAGTCGTAATGCTCCTTACGAGTCGTAAACTCCTTCTGTAGACATGGTGATCCTGAAATCTGAAACAATGCAATCTAATATGAATCCTGGTCTACAAGTCGCAAACTCCTCTACGACTCGTAAAACCCTCTCGTAACTTGCTTTCGCAGTTTTCCTTAGTCAGTTTCCAACAATCCTTTGCACATACTCATCTAAATCAGATAGGAGGAAATTAAGGGGTGTTACTTATCTCCCCCTTGGGATCATTTGTCCTTGAATGAAGAGAAAGATAGGGATTAGGTCAAGGTACGAATTTCCCTAAGGACTCTAAAAATCAATCAAGCTCTCAACTCACTCATGTAATCAACCAAATCAAGAAGTTTAGCAAGTAAAACAATCCAACAATTAACAAATCACATCAATCCTTACTCGGACTCTAGAACTCTATCGTCCATCATATGGGGAATGAAAAGGATACAAGGAATGGAAATTTAGGAATTTAGAGGGAAATACTTACCATCGGGTCTCCCATTGTTAGTAGATAAGAAAGCCACAGACTTGAGCCAAAATTCACACTTAGAAAACTTTGCATATACGGGTCTCCCATTGTTAGTAGAAAGGAATAAATGAGGATATTTGGCCTTCATGTCCTCCTCCGCCTCCCAAGTAGCTTCTTCTACAAGTTGGTTCCTCAACAATACCTTGACAAATGTAATCTCCTTGTTCCTCAACTTGCAAACCTAATGATCAAGGATTTAGATAGGATCTCCTCAAAACTCACGTTGTCTCTCACTCTAATGCTCTCAATAGGCGCTATCAATTGTGGATCTCCCAAACACTTCTTAAGCATGGAAATGTGGAAAACTAGGTGGATGGCCTCTAACTCTGATGGTAACTCTAACTTGTATGCCATATTGCCTACTCTTTTTATAATCTGATAAGGGCCAATATACCTCGGGCATAACTTCCCTTTCTTTCCAAATCCCATCATAACCTTCATGGGTGACACCTTCAAATACACTCAATCATTGACCTCAAACTCCAAGTCTCTCCTTCTGACATTCGTGTAGGATTTCTGTTAACTTTGCATAGTCCTCAACCTTTCTTGGACAATCATTACATTCTCCATAGCTTGGTGAAATAGGTTTGATCTAATCAACTTTGCTTCACCTACCTCAAACCATGCAATCGACGACCTACACCTCCTTTCATAGAGTGCCTCGTATGAGGCCATCTGAATACTCAAATGAAAACTATTATTGTAGGCAAAATCTATCAATAGGAAGTAGTTATCCCAATTACCCTTAAAGTTAATGGAACAAGCCCTCAATATATCTTCCAATGTCTGAATAGTGCGCTCTGCCTGGCCATCTGTCTTAGGGTGAAAAGTTGTGCTAAGGAGCACCTTCGTACCTAGACCCTTATAAAAAGATCTCCAAAATTGGGAAGTAAATTGGGCTTCTCTGTCTGGGATGATAGATAAAGGGACTCCATGCAATCTAACAATCTCCATGATATATAATCGGGCATAATCCTCTGCAATATTAGTTGTCTTGACTGCCAGGAAGTGGGCTGACTTAGTCTTCCTGTCAACTATCACCCAAATCAAATCATACTGTCAGCGGGACCTCGATAACCCGATGATAAAGTCCATATTGATCACCTCCCATTTCCACACTAGAATCTCAAATGTCTAAGCGACTTCACATGGCCTTTGGTGCTCAACTTTAACTTGTTGGCAATTTGGGCACTTGGAAACAAACTCAGCTATATCCCTCTTCATTCTACTCCACCAGTAGACTTCTCTCAAGTCATGGTACATCTTGATAGATCTTGGATAGATAGAATATCTGGAACTATAAGCCTCTGCCATGATCCTCTCTCTAACACCATCAAAATGGGGAACACACAATCTGCCTTGATACCATAATACTCCATCTCCCCCTTTGGCGAAAGCCATCACTTTCTGCTTATGCACATCTTCCTTCAATTGTAATAGGATTGAATCTCGATCTTATTTCTTTTTCACCTCTACTACTAGGGATGACACAGACCCATTGTGCACCAGAAATTCTCCGTCATCTTATTCATCTAATTGAATTCCCAATTATGTCAGTCTATGAACCTCTTTGGCTAACTCCCTCTTCTCCTTGTCCACATGGGTAGTACATCCTATGGACAGCCTGGTAAGAGCATCAGCAACCATATTAGCTTTACTTAAATGGTAGAGGATGCTCATGTCATATTCTTTGAGCAACTCAAGCCATCTCCTTCGCCTCAAGTTAAGCTCTTTCTAGATGAAGACATATTGTAGTCTCTTGTGGTCTGTGAATACATCAACATGTGCTCTATACAAATAGTGGTATCATAGCTTGAGCATGCACACTACTGTCAACTCCAAGTCATGAGTTGGATAATTCTTCTTATGCACTTTAAGTTGTCTAGAAGCATAGGCAACAACCTTCCCTTTCTGCATTAACACAAATCCAAGTCCCACTCTCGAATCATCACAGTAGATCACAAACCCATCTGCTCCGTCAGCCAAGGTCAACATACGTGCAGTGGTTAACCTCGTCTTTAGCTCTTGGAAACTTCTCTCATACTAGTTGGACCATTGGAACTTGGCCTTCTTCTGAGTCAATTTGGTCAATAGTACGAATATGGAAGAAAATCCCTCAACAAACCTTCAATAATAGCTAGCTAAACCCAGAAAACTCCTTATCTTAGTCGGTGAGGTTGGACTTAGCCAATTCTTAACTGCCTCAATCTTTTGAGTATCCACTCGAATCTTATCTCCAGAAATCATATGACCTAAGAAAGCCACAGACTTGAGCCAAAATTCACACTTAGAAAACTTTGCATATAACTCATTGTCTCGGAGCGTCTACAAAGAGATCTAGAGGTGATTGGCATGCTTCTCCATATTTTTGGAATACACTAAAATATCATTAATAAACACAATCACCAACATATTAAGATACTATCTATATACTCTGTTCATCAGATCTATGAAGGCTGCGGGTGCATTTGTCAACCCAAAAGAAATTACCGAGTACTCAAGGTCTCCATATCAGGTTCGAAAAGTCATCTTTGGGATATCACATTCTCTAATTTTCAACTGATGATAACCTAATCTGAGGTCTATCTTAGATAAAATAGTAGCACCCTAAAGTTGGTTAAACAAATCATCAATCCTTGAAAGAGGATACTCATTCTTGATGGTCACCTTGTTCAATCGACAGTGGTCAATACACATCCTCAGAGAACCATCCTTCTTTCGCACGAACAAGATAGGAGCACCCCATGGCGAGATAGTCGACCATATAAATCCTTTCTCTAACAAATTCTTCAACTGCTCTTTCAACTCTTTCAACTCCGCAGGGGCCATTCTATAAGGTGGAATAGAAATAGGTTGGGTGTCAGAAAACACATCAATTCCAAAGTCGATCTCTCTATTAGGAGGAACTCTAGGTAGATCCTCAGGAAACATATCAGGAAACTCTCTCACAATAGGGACAGACTCAAGAGCAGGGGGCTCAGCTTCGTTAGTACTCGCACAAGGTGATAGATACACCCTTTAGAGATCAATTTTCAGGCTTTGAGGTAAGAAATAAACTTACCCTTTGGTGCAATAGAATCTCCTTTCCACTCAATAACAGGCTCATTCAAAAACAAAAATTTGACAGTCCAAGTTTGATAATCAATAGAGGCATAGCAGGTGTGAAGCTAATCTATACTAAGGATCACATCAAAATCAACCATCTCCAACTCAATCAAATTAGCAAGAGTATCCCTATGATAGATGGATACCACACAATTTCTATAGATCCTCTCAGCTCGAATGAACCCACCAAAAAGAGTAGAAATAGAAAATGGCTCAAGCAAATATTAACGAAAATTTCTAATCTACTTGCCATAACTGGTGTTACAAAAGAACAAGTTGCACCTGGATCAAGTAAAGCATAACAATTAAAGATAAGGACTCAAAGCATACTCATCACAATATCTGGGGTAACCTCTTAATCCTATCACTTTCCCATGGTATACAAATGGTTTATCCCACCGCCTGCCCTGGTGCAACACCTCTCTGATCACCCCTCACTGGTGGTATTGTTGTAGAAGTCCGTGCCTTGTTTCTCCACACCAGACACTCCCTCTAAAAGTAACCCAGTTAGCGACACTTGTAGCAAGCATTCCCCTCATCTCTACATTTTCCCAAATGTATCCTGCCACATTTCCCACAAGGTGGTTTCCCTTTAGAGCCAAGAGTTGCACTTGCTTGAGACTATGTACCTTATGGTCTAAAGTTTGACTGACCTTGGGACCTCTGATCATATTATAGGTCAAGGCTGGTGCACTGGCCGAACATGGTGCATAGCTAGAGGACCTCTTCTGGAAGTAGGACTTATCTCCCGTACTCTGCTTGCTTTGACTGGGTTCAGGCCCTGCTGATCTGGCCTTCTTACTCAAATTCTCCTCTCTGTCTTTCTTCTTATCCTACTCCATCTGTTGGGCATAGACTATCATTCTAGAGATATCCATGTCCGGGGTCAACAATGTCGGCTTGCACTCCCTCTTCACATGTTTTCCTAACCCAAATACAAACTTCCTCATCTTTGCCCTCATATCAGGAACTATCTCCAGTACATACCTGGATAGCTTGATGAATTTCAAGTTGTACTCTTTGACAATCATCCCCTCTTACTTCAAGTTCATAAACTTCTCAACCTTAGCCTCTCTTAACTCTTAAGGAAAGAAGTGATCGAGAAAGGCACTCTCAAACTCATCCCAAATAGCGGGTTTAGCATCTTCACCTCGACTTTCTTCCCACTGGTTGTACAAAACATTAGCCACATCCTTGAGCTTATTGATAACAAACTCAACTCCCATGGTCTCAGTCGCTCACATAGTCTTTAGATCCTTCTAAATCTCATCAATAACATTCTGAGGGTCTTCCTCAACCTTAGTCCCAGTGTAGACAGGTAGGTTCATCCTCAAAAAGTCTCTTAATATGGAGGTAGTTATTGGCTCATGAGAGCTAGAATTAGGGGTTTATGAACCTTGATTTCCACTCTGGGTAGCTACCAACTGGGTGAGCATAATAATGGCTCCACGAAGGTCAGCCTCTGAAGTAGGAGCAGGTGGAACAGTAAGCTTCACAAGAACACTAGTAGTCTTGCACGGTCGACCTCGGCCCCTCGTTTCCATTTGACGAGGCATCTTTGAAGTAGGTTTCTTAGCAGTGCTAGCTGAAGCATTCCTCTAGGTTACAGTGCGTCTAGGAGGCATGATCTGCAATCGCATAATGCACAAATTAGAAAAGGAATTTTATAGAGTTTTTAACTCTATCGCATGAACTCAGATCACAAGAAAAGGTAACAGTTCCTAAGGTCCTGTAACCTCCTGCTTATGAAGTGTGGTGCATAACACACCTTTAAACAAGACACTACTAGACACAACTTCAAAGACTCCTTAGGTCTCTTGAACTCTATGCTCTGATACCAAGTTTGTCAGCCCCGAGTGAGTAACCTTGGCGTGGTCGGCACTTGAAGAACCATTGTTGATTCCCTAAGAGAACGACTTGCCCTCATCATCACATCAACTCAATAACTGAAGAAGGAACTCATAAAGTAAATCCATCATCTGCACATAGATAAATAAGTGCATAACTCTATTGTATCATAGATTATAATGAAGATAAGTTTAGATACAAATACTCATTAAATATTCTACTTCAATGTCTATGAAGCCTCTACTTAACTGACTAGAATGGTGCCATGACAGGCCATGGGCATCTCAATTAAAAGTAAATAAAGTACTCAACAATTATAAGAAGATAACAGGGCTCCTCCGAAATATAAGGAAGGATCACCAACTCTAGAAGTGTACTGAACTGGACCTCAATGATACGCGGGCTGAAGTCCTCTTTCACCTTGATGTGCATCATGAAATGGTACAGGTCCAAATGGACGTCAGTACATGGAATATACTAGTATGCAAAATGGCTCAAGAGAAGTAAAGCTCAACTTACTCACCATGACTCAACAACTCATGCTCAAATAGTTTATGCAAGTTTTATAGTAAAATCATGCTTTTAAATTAGGCTCAGTAAAATAGACTCAATTAGAAATCTCATGTTTAAATCAATGTTGCTTGGGAGTTTCTACTTAACTAACATCCTCATCCTACTACCTTTAATTAGATGATGCATAACAAATCAGCATCGTTGCCACGCCCTCCCTTAACATGCCACAAAAAAGTGCGATCAACTCTCTCTTGGATCCAAAATAAGTGTCAACTTGCGGGACAATAGTTGCCAGGCTAGCTAGAATGACTATCCTACACTGGCAACGTAGTTCTATAGGTTAAAGTAGAAGTGTACTCACTCCCAGCTCGATAAGTTTAACTCAGACACAAACTGTCATTTAGACTCACTCGATTTACTCATTATGTAATGCAAACAAGATATTCATGTGTAGCAATATACATGACTCAATCCAACATGCTCTTCATACTTAATCATGCTCAAATTACTCCACTCTAAATGTTCAATTTACATCAACTTAAATATTCAATGTGATGAATAGAATCTCATAACAATCATGTGATTTATGATTCATGCCATCAAGTATGAAATACATGTACAAATCTCATAATAAATAGTCATTCCATGTAGTAGATTAACTCATCTGATATAACAAGACCTCATGATAGACGCAAGAATTTCAATATTAAGATAGTAAGGTTTCTCAAAATCTTGACTCAAGAAGATGATGAAGGGGCGTGTGAAGGAAGAGATTCACACTTTAGTAAGCCTTACATACTTGAAAATTGAAGAATAAATGATCTTCAACCAATCTTTGCTCTTGGGTTGGAAACCCTAGCTCTTTACTCTTCTCCTCTTGTGCTCTCAAAAACTCTCAAGGTGAAAAGTGGTGAAAAATACCCTTAGGGTTATGTTTCAAGACTATACACAAGTCTAAATCGTGAAGGGATTTGTCAAAAATGAACCATAATGGACAAAAATACCCTTCAGTAAAACTGCCGATAGGACCTACGAGACCCCGTCTATGACTCGTAGAGCAATCTCTAGATGTTTAAAAATCCTGCATCATCGGAAGTTGATGCGAGACCCTCTTTTACAAGTCGTAATCTAACATACGAGTCATAACTATCCTCTTATAGCTAGAGGGGCCTTCCAACATGAAACACTGGAACTTAGCACAAAACCTCATCTTACGAGTCATAATGCTCTTTGCAAGTCGTAAATTCCTTCTGTAGACATGGTGATCCTGAAATCTAAAACACTGGAATCCAATATGAAACACTGTTTACGAGTCGTAAACCCCTCTATGACTCGTAAATCCCTCTCGTAACTTGTTTTTGGAGTTTTCCTTAGTCATTTACCACTAATTCTCTGTACATACGCATCTAAATCAGATAAGGGGAAATTAAGGGTTGTTAAGTACCAACACATTATCATAAAGTAAACCAACAAAACACCAACAACCTGAACTCTAAATACAAATTTTAAAAGTTTGAAAGAATGGCATCCAAAATCATTAAAATAAGGAATAACCAACAATCATACCAACTCACACAATGATATTAACCAACATGGTTATTTATGAACATTTAACTAACAAATTCACCAATTAAATAACAAACTTAGTAACAAAAATCAAGTAAGAAAAAAGCAAAAGAACAATGCTTAGACCCAATTTAATGACAAACAAATTTGGTGACATAATTTGGACCAGAAATGAATCCAACAAAAGGTCATTAACAAATAAAAATATTTAAAAGACATATAACACCAAGACTACTACTTTCAACTATTGAAAGAATGACATTCATTACCATGGAAAGGGTTAACAAACAATATCACCAAAAAACCATCACATTACCATCAACTGCCAGAAAATAAATCGTAGAACTAATACATTATCATAAAATAAACCAAAAAAAGACCAACAACGTAAACCCCAACTTCAACAACTTTAACCAAAAAATTCTCCAAATCAAATAACAAACTTGGTTACATAATTGAAAAAAAAAATATAACCAATTGTAATGCTCAGTATCACAACAATACAACCAAAAAACCATCAAATACCATCAAATAGCCAGAAAATAAATCATTGAACCAACATATTATCATAAAATAAATGAAAAAAAAACTTGAACCCCTAACTTCAACAATTTTAACCAACAAATTCACCAAATCAAATAACAAACTTGGTAACATAATTGAAAAAAAAACATAACCACTTGTAATGCTCAATATCACAGCAATGCAACAAAAATAACCAAACATAACTAAAGAAAACCAACAAAATCACAAGGAAGCAACCAACAATATCCTCAATATCAGGGGAAACAAAATCAGAAAAGTGAGAAAAAATATGCAACATATCAAACCGACAAAATAACACCAGCCAACATAGGCTGTAATGTTCTAGTACTGGCACAAATTGATATGTTGTGGTTTGAAAAAAAACTTACTTTGAATCCTTACATTGTTGAGGAATGTTGTCGTTGATGACTTTTATGAACTGGGGTTTTTTCGCCAGAAATAGACATGACAGAGAATAGAAAAACTAAAATAAACGTCAGGAAGAAAAATAAAATGCACAAAGAATAGAAAGGAAAAAAATCAACCTTAAGGGAGCATAGATACAAAGGAAAAGGAGATGGTGGAAGACGAATGGATAAGGAGATGGTGGAAGACGAATGGGTGATCATACCCCTTGGTATATTAAAAAAATTTAACCAAGAAAATGGAAAAAAGGTGACATTGTACCAGACTAAGAGAAAGTAAAAAGTAAAGGTGTGTTATCATATCAATTAATTATTACACTTTTTTAGTGGAAAACAAAATTTCCTCGGCCAAAACTATTATTAACACAAAAAAGTGTAAGATAACATACATAATATACTCAAATAAAATGAAAAAAAACAAAAAGTATAAATAAAATATGATAGTGATATAAATAAAAATGACAAAAGCATAAATATTTTCGCATGTTGACATTGATTGTAATTAAGCCTCTTAAAGTGTCTAGTATTGCAATTTTTAAGGTGTTACTGTTTTGCCCACCTTTGATTAGTTTTCAAGTTATTTAACTTCTTGACATTGATGAGCATTTGCATACTTAGCTATTCTATCTTTTTGATAATAGAATTTGTTTATATATCTTCATTAGCTTTTCTTTTTCAACTCCAACCATCTAAGAAATGAGCTCCCAAAGTGGTGGGGGGCTTGGCATCGACTCCTAGCCTATATATTATTAAAAAATGAATACATTCGAGGGACACATTAACCTATGTATATTTTACTGACAGAAGATGTGGAAGCACATTGAGAGGGGAGGAAGGATACTCTAAAGGAAGAATCATGGGCCTTGGGTATTTCTCCTTTTCTGATAGGATGATTGCATTGGCTTTAATGCATAAAAGACAAATTGATGTTGTGTTGGATAAAGTCTTCTTTTTGCAATTGTGTAACAACCCTCAATTTTTTCCTCTCCGTATAAACTTGAAATACCTAAAAGAGTTAAGATAATGATTGAAAATTTGTCATTGGCAGTGATCACGAGGGGCCATCTATAACTCGTGGAAGGGTCCACACCGTGGTTACACCGATTTGTCATAGGTTACATAGTTTGTTTGCAAAACTTGGAGTTGGAACGAGCCTGGAATGACAAAAAAGAGAATTGGAGGATTATGGAAGGAGGGGCAGTGTTGTGGCATGCTTTGAAACTGACATGTGGCATGATATGGAACTACCACGTGGCAGTTAGGTCTCTCTCTCTCTCTATATATATATACATATATATATATATATAGAGAGAGAGAGAGAGAATTATACATATATGTATAGTTATTTTTCCAACTTCGGACTGTGTTTCCAAGCTTATTTTTCATCTGATTTGAGTGATTCAAAAGGCTATATACCTTGGATTTTCACAAAAAATGTCGTGGTGAAGTTGGATTTGGGAGTTGATATACATTTCAAGGTAAATATTTGCTTTTTCGTTGATAATATATCGAGAGTGAGTGAAAACTTTACATTGCAATATCTCAGTCATTTCTTAACGAAATTAAGTGTAATTTGTATATAAATTATTCTACATTCCGAGAGGGATGCTGTGGTATGTTGGATTTTAACTGATTTTGTCTCTTTTTTGAGAGTTTTGACTGAGAAAGTTTTGAAAAGAATGTGTTCCCAATAAAGATTTTAACTTCATTTTTGGGCATTTTCTCAGTCTTCTAGGGTTCATTTTGGGCTGAATTTCTGATTACAGACTCAGGGTAATATGGGAATTAGTTTAGTATTTTGAGCATGGGCACTAAATTTCCCCATTTTAGTCATAATTGATGTAATTTCACCTGTTTCTTGAGATTTTATAGCCAAACCAGCCGTAATGATCTTGTGACTTATGTTTTGATAGCTCAGCAGCATCGGAAGTGATTTGGAGGGGAAAACCTTAGTTGAATTGACTCAGAGTAAGAGATGTCGGATTTCATGTAGGCTAGGGTTTCTCTAAATCCTAGACTGAGCTGAAATGTTTGCATATTTGAGTTAGAATGTGTAGGAGTGCACTGTTTATGGATTGAATTGTGGAGTATATGTTGTGTATGGCTAGATGTGATTTGTGTTTGGTGTATATATAATGTTATGGGATGGTAGTTGTTGTATTGAGGGTTTTGTCAGTTGTAGCTACTATATTACCTGAGTTCTTACATTATATGACTACGAAAGGGCATGAAAAAAGTTAGTTGGAGCTGTGAACATGTGACAGGTATGTACACTGAGCTTGACTCTTGCTTGTATGTGTGTGTGGTCTGAGGCTACCAAAATATACTAGTTATTGAGATGGACCTATGATTACATGCTACCCTGTGTGTTGAATCTAGTATAGATATCTGGTTGGTATATATGTGCATGACATGGCTGTGGTTATATTTATCTTTACTGAGTAGTTTTTGTAGAATTTTTTGATTAAACATGATTCTATGTTGCCCTGTGGTATATATGATCTTGTATACCATTGTTATCTATTATGTATTTGTGCTACTGGTTAGTGACTAGAGATACACCATGCTCTGGGGATGGTCTTAGTTGTACCCTCGAAGAAGCCTTGTGACCTATAATACAAGATGCGTTGACACAACCATTGGCGGGTTTGATATGGGAGCGTGACCCTATTAGCGAGGTGTAGGTTAACCCTGTCACTACCCAACCTATGGGCCGTGACTGGTACCCGATAGGGGCACCCAGACAACATAACCAAATCTTATTCCAACATGAGTTACTATTCATTTTATAAAAATTTTGGCAGAGTTTCCTCTGTTTTATTGACTAGCCACCTGAAATAGAAGAGTACAGCGAACCAACAGACAGAATACAAACATAAATATACAAACATGTGGGCCGACAAGGTCACCGCTGCGGTCCTGCCGCCTAATAAACATAATATAGTTTTAGAAAGCTCAAACAGGTGGCTAAAT
>DF365700.1:2591-25159 GCA_000787875.1 Solanum virginianum
CGGGTCTTGGGGTATCCCGTATACCAAGCTCTAAGCCTTAGAATCGAAGAACGAAGCAAAAACACAAAAATTTTTGGAAAGTTACTATTCACGGCAGAATGGAAAAGTACTGTAGCACGCTACAGATTTTTTTCCTAAGTGTTAGGATTTGGTCCTTTGCCTTGTATATATAGAAGCATACTTTGGTGCATATAATCGTTACACTTGGTCTCTTGTTGCCACTTAAATAATGTATGTAGATAATTAAAATGCAACACTTGCCCCTTTTTAATAAATGAACTAATAATGTATACCTTCACAATTAAAAACAACACCAATATACACTTAGTACTTCTAAACATGCAGCCCCATGTCACAAATTTGATTTAAAATTTTCTCTCATGTTTTGTAGGGTGATGGTACTCTTTTGTCAATATTGCCTTTAAGAAAGTTCTTACGATCTGGTCAAGAAACATTCTATGACAATTAAACCAAGATGTTTTCTTACCATGTTGTAGCCTAAATGATTGTGTTTCCTCCATAAAATAGGGACATGCTAACTTACCTGCAGTACTCCATCCTGATAACATAGAATATGCCGAAAAGTCACTAATTGTCCACATCAAAGCTGCCCTTAGTTGAAAATTTTATTTTTTTTGAGATATCAAAAGCTTGTACACCTGTCTCCCACAACAAGGTCAATTCCATTATTAAAGGTTGCAGAAAAACATCAATTTTATGTTTAGGATTGTTTGGCCCTAGAACAATGATAGTTAAGAATATATATTCCTCCTTCATGCACATCCCTAAATTATGTAGAGTGACAATTATTGGCCATGAAGAGTATTTCTTCTAGAATGAATGAATGGTTGAAAACCATCAGTACATAACCCCAATCTTACATTTCTTGGTTCAGCAGCAAAAAATGGATGAGTTTCATTGAAGTGTTTCCAAGCTTCAGAGTCTGATAGATGATGCATTACCCCATCCTCTTGTATATGTTCATGATGCCATCTCATGTCAGAAGCTATAGTATGTGATGTATATAGCCTTTGCAATCTTGAAATCAAAGGAAAATAATATATTTTCTTATAAGGAATCAATTTTCTCTTACGAGAGCCGACATGATGCTTATACCTTTGATGCCCACAAAATTTATAAGATGTAAAATGTTCATCATCACCCTAATGCAACATATATCCTGATTCACAACAATCAACCTTTTCAATATGCAAACCCAAGCTACGGACTAGCTTCTTGGTTTGATAATAGCTATCAAGAGCTATGTTATCTTCATGTAAAGCTTCTTTGAATAATTGTGCCATTTGGTTATAACCTCTTTGTGACATATTATTCTCCATTTTAATATTTAGCATTCTAGACACATATTTAAGTTGAGAGAGAGAAGAACCAGGATATAATTTTGCATCAACAGCCTGTAGCGAATCATAAAATTTTTGGGATTCAGGATTAAGTTCCTCCTCCATTGAACGACCAGGTGCCTCCTCCATTGATGGTTCATAATAATAAGTACTATTATAATATTCTGAACTTGAACCTTCTCCAAAGTTAGAATGAGCTATATCTAGAATCATTTGTCGATATGGATTATCATATTTCAATTCAAGTTGAGCAAAATTATGCAAATTATTATCAGGAGATATCTCACTTATCATATCTTTTTCTCCTTGACACTTCCAAACATAATAGTTCTTGACAAATCTCGAATAGAAAAGGTGATATTTAATAGTTTCAATATCCATGTATTTAAGATTGTGACAGTTTTTACAAGAACATTTAATATTATCACCACTCATGTAATTTCGTTAGGAATATGCATACTGGATAAAGGTATTCACACCTGTTATGAAACAAGAGTTTATACCTCCTCGTCCGTCCAGCCTCTCATACATCCAATCACGCTTCAAAGTATTCATGTTCCTGTTGAATAAACAAAATAATTAGAATATACTGTTTTTATAAATGTAGAATCACTTCAGAAATAAAATAATTAAAATGAGATTGATAGAGAGATTTATAGATATGTTTAGCAGATGTATAAAACTACTAGAAATGAGATTGAAGCTAGTACAAATGGAGAAATTCACTATCAAACTGATGCATATTATATTTCAGGGGAAATAAGTTATTGTAGGAGATTAGTAATGAGTTAGATTTGAGGTAAACTGAAAATATGAATCAACATGTGAAATGACATGATTATGTTCCAATCACCAAACTATTCCTGTTGGATATGCTAAATTATTATCTCGATGAATGCAATATCATGTAGCTAGGATCAACAATAATAGAGAAGTAAATGGGATGTCTATAGATTTCACTGACCTTCCACCACTGAGAGTGACTCTGAATTTCCTCTAGTGATTATTGTTGTCTTTGTCGAATTGCCCTAGGGGAAATAACCTACAAAACTATCATAAATTACCATAACGTATATTAGGCAGTTTCAAAAAAACTGAGTATTACGAATAATTAAGGATTCAGTAATAATGTATTTGAAGCTTTTTTTCAAGAATTTGATCCATTCTTGTGAAGCACTCAGAAAGTTTGAAATTCTTATGCTATAAATAGTTGTGTTGTTAAAAAAAAATTCTATGTTCGTAATGTGCAAGTGAAAAATATCACAAAATTTATCTTTCATAACACAAAAAACTAAAAGCATAGCAAAAAAATGCATCTAGGTGACTATTCAACAAAGTAAAGAGTTGATAGTTTTCCATCTCTTCCTCAACAACTACCAGGAAAAATAACAACTAGGAAACGAAAAATAAAAAGGAAAATAAGAGAGAACTACATAAAAGAGAAAATAAAAGAAGAAAAAATCTTTAGTCCTTTTATAGAAATCAAAATGTTGTATATTTAAAAAGACCTAAACAAATCTATTATCCTCTATTCTTTTACCAAATAAGACTATAGAAACTTTTTTCAAGTTCAATTCTTGAACCAATGGCTCAAATTTGGGAAGAAAATCCAAAATATGTTTCTAGTAAAAAAATTACATATCAATTTTCATAGTAAAAAATCTAGAAAATTTTGATTTATAGAAGAAATCAACCAGATTTGAGAGGAATACAAAAAAGGGCACTTACAAATGAAGTTAAGATCTCTCTTGCAATAGAGTTTAGAGTGAAGTGAAGATCTCTCTTGCAATGGAGTTTGAAGTGAAAATTCTCTTAAACTAGATGAAGTGCAAGCTCTGGTAACTTTTGTCCTAAAATTTGTATGAGAGAGAGCTGACCAACGTTGATAAAGTTTTGAAAAAAGTGGGAGATTTGTTCCCTAGAATTTAAGTTAATATAATTATAGCAATGAATTCTGCGATGATTATGACTTCCATCGCCAGATTTTAATTAGAATAAAACTCAGCGACAAAATATTTTTCTCGCTATAAATATAAAATTTTATACAGATTTATTGAAAGGCATAGCGACGTATGATCCATTGCTAAATCTGTCGCCACTTATTATTAATATAATTTTACCGCTTAGTCCATGAAAACTTTATGGCGCCATTTTTTTATGCTAATTTTAAGCGACGGAACATATTTTTCGTTGCTGAATCTATCGTTATATAATAATCTAATTTTTTACTTCCTATTATTACAACCAAATAGCTATACCGTAGCAAATTTATTGCTATTTAGCGATGAATTACATTCCGTCGCAATGTTTTGTCGCTAAACACACCTTTTTTAGTAGTGTTATTGCATAAGGTTTTATCTTGTGATTTTGGTTGAACTTAGTTTGATGGATTGAAGGTCTTGAGGTGGTTCAACTACTTGCATATTGTGTCTCCTTTGATTGTGGAACCCGTAAGGTTGTAATATGATGATTAAAAATGGTCAATTTATTTGGTCAACTACAATGGGTTAGTCACTTCTCTAAGCTTGATCTTTGGTTCGAATTTTGTTCCCAAGTGATGATGAGGATAGGTGATATCCCTAAGTGTTCGTTCGGATTAGGAGTGAGCCTTTTGAGTATGCTGGAGTTGTTTAGTTGGTTTATGCACCGACTATGTTTATGGATTTCATGAATAAGGCCTTTAGTCTTTACCTTGGTATGTTTGTCGTGGTCTCTAGTGATGAAGTATTGATTTATTTAGAGCTTATGAACCATTTGGGGATAGTGTTGCAAATCTTGAAGTAAGAGGAGTTGTATGCCAAGTATATGAAGTGTGAAATGTGGTTAGAGGAGGTTACCTCCCTAGGCCATGTGGCGTCGAAGGATGGCATTAAGATTGATCCTAAGGAGATGTATGTGATTAGAAATTGGCTTAGACCTTTGACTCCCTTGGATGTTAGGAATTTCTTGGGCTTAGCGGGTTACCACCAGAGGTTTGTGAATGGGTTCTCTTCTATTGCTTCTCCGAGGACTAAGTTGACCTAAAGGAATGATAAGTTATCTCCGCTCCTATGTTGTCTTCATCGAATGGGGTGGAAGGGTTTGTTGTGTAGTCTGATGTCACCCGGATTACTTTGGGTTGTGTGTTGATATAAGATAGTTGGGTGGAAGTTTTTGCTCTTAGATAGTTTTAGATGTATGAGAAGGGTTGTCCTACCTACGACTTTGAGTTGGCCGCCGTGGTATTTGCTTTGAATTTGACGTCATTGGTTGTATGGGTGCATGTTGATGTATTTACTATCCACTAGAGTTTCTAATATGTGTTTACCCAAAGGGATCTTATCTTGAGACAAAGGCGATGGTTAGAACTTTCTAAGGATTATGATATGAGTATGTATTATCATCCCGGTAAGACTAATGTTGTGGTGGATGCTTTGAGTAGGGTATCTATGGGTAGCCTAGCTCATGATGATGGTGGTGATGAAGAGGTGGTTAGGGAGGTACATCGGTTGGCTAGATTGGGGGTTAGATTGAAAGAGGTTTACAATGGCGGTGTTATTGTTGATGAGGTAAGAGCAAAGTAAGATCTTGATCCCTCCATGTTAGAATTGTAGGCCTTGGTGAAAGAGGGAAAGGTGGAGTTTTTCTCCCAAGGGGGAGATGATGCCCTTAGGTACTAAGGTAGGTTGTGTGTACCTTATGTTGACGGCTTGGTGGAAAAGATCCTTGATGAAGCCCATAATTCTTCTTATTCTATTCACCCCAATTCTACCAAATATATAGAGGACTATGGATGTGTATTGGTAGCAAGGCATGAAGAAGGGCATTGCCAACTTTGTTTCTGGTTGTCATAGTTGTTATCGAGTTAGAGCCGAACATCAAAGGTCGGGTGGCCTAACCCAAGACATAACTATTCCTACTTGGAAGTGGGAATTGATTAATATGAATTTTTGTGGTTGGGTTGCCCAAGACTAGAATGTTTTTTTGATTACACTTGGGTTGTGGTTGATAGGATGACGAGATCAGCTCATTTTCTACCTGTTAAGACTACTTATGGTGCCAAAGAGTATGCTAAGTTGTACATTCATGCGTTGGTGAGAACACTTGAAGATATGCTTAGGACTTGTGTATTGGAGCTTAAAAGTAGTTGAGATGATCATCTTCCTTGGACTGGGTTGCCTATAACAATAGCTATCATCCTAGCATCGGTAAGGCTCCTTGAGAGGCTCTCTATGGCAGGCATTGTAGATTCCCTATTAGGTGGTTTGAAGTGGAATAGATGGATTTGTTGGATTCCAATCTAGTTATGAATGCTACGGAGAAGGTAAGGTTGATTAGGAAAAGGTTGAAGATAGTCCCAAAGTCATCAAAGTCTTATGTCAAAGTGAGGAGAAGAGAGCTTGAATTCAAAGTTAGTGATTTGGGGGCTAATTGAAGGTTTCGCTCATGAAAGGTATGGGTTGCCCCAGTAAAGAGGGAATTGAATTTATGGTTTGTGAGTCTTCATGGGGTGTTGAGGAAGGTTAGTGGGCTTGCATACGAATAGGGAGTGCCTTTGGATATGGATACAGATCATCCGGTTCTTCATGTTTCTAGGATTGAGGAGGTGTGTTTGTGATTCAAGTGTTATAGGACTCTTGAGGTTTTGTACGTTGTGGGTGATGAGTTGGCCTATGAAAAGGTTCGGTGGAGAAGTTGGGTGTATTTGAGTAAAGGTTAATTTGTGAGGATGTAATGTTTGTCAAGGCCCATTGGGAGAATCGTCAAGTCGATTGTATCTCTCGGGGAGCCGAAGTGGGCATAAAGGAGGAATATTTGTACCTATTTCATTCTATTCAAGCTTATGATAACTCGTGAAGTCTTTTCATGATCCCAAGTCTTATGTTTCAGCCCCATGTCATTGCATGCATTCATTTTTATATTGAGAAGGTTCATGGTAATTTTAACACTCATGTTGAGATTTTGAAAATGGGTTTTTAAGTGTGTTTTGCATTCTTGTTGGGGCTGATCTCTTTATGATTACTCTTCTCTTGTACCCTCCTTTAACATTCGGGGACAAATGTTCCCAAGGGGGAGATATTATAACGATCCAAAAAAAGTATCCGAAAATGTGCCTTGGAAGTGCCCAGAATTGTAATTTTCATATATCACAAATTTGTGCGTTATTTCAAAAATTTGACTTCATATTCTTGTTCAGGGGGTCAAATTTAGGGGGGAAACGGTCTATTCTTGATTTTGGAGCAACCTTAGGAAAATCTAAAATTTCAATGTGTCGAATTCCAGTGAGGTTAGCGCATTACAGGCACGACACGCCTTAGTGTTATTCCTATCCAGTTTTTTTACTCGGTCCAAGACTTTTAAGTCTTGGGCCTAAGCCTTCCCACATGAGAAAATTCCTTTTACTTAAATTTGGATGATTTAAAGATGATTTACTCATTGGTCTTGTTTATTATGAAAATCAGTGCACACTATGTTGGGGTTTATGAAATTGTGACTGTTTTACTATATTTTGGCCAATGAATCTTTGATATATCTTAAGATTTGATGAAGGGTTTTGATGTATATTGCTTGAGGGTGTTACCAAGTATCTATTGATGGTTTTACATTGGATTTTCTAGCATGATAACACTCTTGAATTGCATGGTTTTACACTAGCACTACACACTCTCAAAGTGTTTGATAAAATGTTTGGTTATGATTTCTTGAGGAATTGAAGGTCGAATGCATGTCTTATGAGTTGAATGACTAAATGATAATGACATGAATGTTTGTATGTGTGTATATATATGTGTGTGATGTTCTCCTATATATTGTTAGAATGTGACCATGCCCTACATGGGTGTTGCGTGCCGTGTAACCTTGTCAAGGGGTTCACACCTTGATAACCTATTGGGGGTTTGTACTCTAGCACTACGGGTGGTAGGGTGCGACTCCATCAACCTTATTGCAGGTTTGTACTAGTCAACCTATTGGGGGGTTTGTACTCCGGCACCACGGGTGGTAGGGTGCGACGATCCATCAATCTACTGGGGGTTTGTACTCCGGCACCACTTATGGTAGGATGCAATGATCCACCAACCTATCGGGGGTTTGTACTCCGGCACCATGGGTGGTAGGGTGCAACGATCCTCCAACATATTGACGAAGTTTGTACCTCAATCACCAAGGGTGGTAGGGTGTGACGATCCACCAATAGTTAATGGTCTTCTTCTCACACATATGCTCTATTCTATATAAGCATGTTTTACTTAAGCATTAATCATACATGTCATATTGCTACTATGTTATCTATTGCTTATCATATGTTATGTTCTACGTAAGCATGTTTTACTTAAGAATTAATCATGCATGCCATATTGTTACTATGCTATCTATTGTTTATCTCTATGCAATTTGACTACCTATCTCTTATTGCATTGCATACCACATACTTAGTACATTCAAATGTACCAACACATACTGTATGCCTACATGATGCTACCATGTTGGAACCGGTGCACCGCTTGATCATACACCTCTTTCATGTGGTTAGTAAGATTATCTCTCAAGCTTGTTGGTGAGTCCTCCATTCTAGCGACATTGCTTATGATCTCCTGCTATGTACTAAAGTTATATTTCCTTTATTTATGTTTTGAATATGAGGGTGAGCCTGGTTGTTTGTCGTCATCCCTGCTCTTATCTATATAGTAGAGGTGTTGTTGGACATGATATGTATCTATGCTATGAGCCTTAACTCTCTTGTTTCTTTGTGATTATGATATGGAAGCATATCTTTAGTCCCAATTTCCCTTGATTATGCTTACCTTTATTGTCATTTTAATTGCTTTCGCAATCAAGTATGTGTAATGATATGCTATGAAGCTTGTTTGAGGTTCCTTCGGGTTCCCCATTCCCCGGTCACGTCTAGGGCCCAAGCTTGTGTCATGACAATTAAGAGGCTTGATTGGGGTCCCTTTGGGTTCCCCATTCACCATGTCACGTCTATGCCCTCGGCTTGGGTCGTGACAATCTCGATATTTGAGTGAAAGTTATTGTTGTAACCGAATTCAATAAGAGGTAGGTGATCATCCCAGCCACCTTTGGAATCAAGAGCACATGCCCTCTACATATCCTCCAACATTTGGATTGTTTTTTTGGCTTATCCATCCATTTGAGGATGAAATGCGGTACTTAACTTTACTTTAGTACCAAGACCTTTTTGGAAAGACCTCCAAAAATAAGAAGTAAATTGAGAACCACGGTCTGATATTATAGACAACGGTACCTTAGGCAACCTTACAAATTCTTGAATGTAAACCTTAGCATAATCTTTGGAATCATAAGGAGTCTTTACTGGCAAAAAGTGGGTTATTTTTGTCATTCTACCAACAAGCACCCATATAGAATTAAAATTGCTTCCTAGTCTTTGGTAAACTCATAATGAAATCTATTTTCACTTCTTCCTATTTTCAAGTAGGTATTTCAATGTCTTGGACCAACCCACTTGGTCTTTGGTGTTCCAGCTTACTTGTTGGCAATTTGAACACCCTATTACACATCTTACTATGTCTTTCTTCTTGCCATTCCACCAATAGAGTTCTCTCGAATCTCTATACATTTTGGTAGGTCCTGGATGAATTGAATACTTAGAATTTTGAGCCTCATCGAGTGTCTTTTCCCTTAGTCCATCAACATTAGGCACACACAACCACCCTTGGTAATGTAGCACTCCATCTCCCTATTGTGAGAAGACTTCAACCTTCTTATCAACCACCAATTTCTTCAAATTAGCCAAAGTAGGATCCATATCTTGTTTTTCTTTCACCTCCTCTATTAAAAATGATTCTGCCCCATTTATACAAGTACACCACTGGTATTCAATCCATCAAACCTTGCACTCAAATAAGCCAAATGGTGCACTTATTTAACTATCTCCCTTCGCATTCTCGACATGTGCAATATTGCCCATAGATAATCTACTCAATGCATCGGCCATAACATTTGCCTTACCAGAGTGATACATCACACTTACATCATAATCCTTTAAAAGCTCCAATCACTTCATTTGCATTAGGTTCAAATCCCTTTGGCTAAACATATATTGCAAGCTCTTGTGGTTAGTGAATATATCAACAGCCCATAGAGATAATCTCGCTAAATCTTCAATGGAAATACAATGGTCAATAGCTCAATATTATGAGTTGGATAATTCCTTTCATGCATCTTCAATAAGCTTGAGCCATAGGCAATGACATTTTCATGTTTCATCAACACATAACCCAAATCTATATATGAGGCATCACAATACACAACAAAACCATCCGACCTTTGGGCAATGTCAAACTAGGAGCCGAAGTACGATGATCTTTCAACATTTGGAAACTTTTCTCACATTCATCATACCATTGAAATTTTACCTTCTTTTGGGTCAACTTAGTCAAACAAGAGGCAACGGAAGAAAATCCCTTAATAAATTTTCTATAATATCTGGCCAATCCCGAAAAGCATCTAATATTGGATGGAGATAATGGCCTAGGCCAATTTTTCTTGGCCATCATGATCAAAGACTCTTAAATATCCACAACCACATTGGGAGACTCCTCAACCTCTTGCCTAGCATGAAAAACATAGAATCGGTTACCACGTGGACCACCTCCTTGAGTTCGGGCGCCTTGTTGTACTTGCCCTTTTATAGCCATTTAACCTTGTGGATGACCATCCTTACATTTGTTAGCAATATTAAGACACTCCGAAATCTGGTGCTCTCCAATCTTCCACAACCAAAGCAAACATTTGTACTCTCAAACAATCTCCAACATGATTTTTCCCGCACCTAGGACACTTAGGAGGAATTGTACCACCCTCTATATCACCTTAATCCTTAGGGTTAGGCACCCTATCATTGTCAAACCTTTGAGGAGCACCTTCAGATGTCCCTTGGCCTTGGTAGAAATAGCCACCACCGGCCTTAGAATGTGGAAATCAACCATAAAAAAGAGCACTTTTTGACTCTCTCATCCTAATCTTTTAAAGTTTCTCACTCTCCACTTGCTCGGCATATGTTATAAGCTGAGAAATATCTATTTCCTTGATGAGTATTGTGACTTTACACTCCATCCTCATCAAGTTGGACACACCCAATGTGAATTTTTTCATACGAGCACTAGAGTAGGCCACCAAAGGAGGAGCATACTTGGACAACTTTGTGAACTTGAGGGCATACTCCCTCTCACTCATACCACCTTGCCTCAAATTCATTAACTCCATCACTTTAGCTTCTGTTAGTCCAAGTAGGAAGAAACAATCAAGGAAAGTGGCCTTAAGCATCTCCCAATCAATAGACCTTCTTCAACTCTTCTAGACTTCCATTGTGTGAACCAGACTTAAGCAACTCCCTTAAGTTGATAAGCCGCCAATTCAGCTTTCTCCTCAGAAGATAACCCTATAATCTCCACCACCTTGTATACTTCATCAATAAAATCTTCTGGGTCCTCATCTACCTTGGAACCATAAAACTCCAGAGGATTCATCTTAGCAAAATCTGTTATCCTAAAATCCAGAATAGGAGTCTTTAGAGAAGCAACAACTTAAGGCAATATAGTAGTAGCAACCCTAAACTCATCATTAGTAACTTAGTCGACATGGGGGCCTTGACGAACTTGAGAAGCCAAAGTAATTTGTTCCTTATTAGCATTAACTCCCCTAGCCACTGGAGCACATCATGGAGGCATTCTATGAAAGTATCAAAGGACAAGCACTAAGGAATAAAGGTCTTGAAGGCATGACATAGATCACAAAAGAAGCAAAGATTTCTAAAATGTCTTATAGCCTCTCACTCATGGGTATGGCATGCTTAACACCTATGAACAAAACTATACTAGATACGACATGTTGGACTCCCTAGGATACTTTCAAATCTTATGCTCTAATATCAAGTTTATCACGATTAGAACCTAGGGCCTAGCCGTGACATGGTGAGTGTGACACCAAAAGGCACCCCATCCAAGCCTCTTTTACATATCATAAGTATTCATGAGGTAAAGTAAGCAAAACATAAGATAGTAAGCAAGTGGAATATATCAACATAAGAGTCAAATGTTTCCTTTAGGGGAATTACATCAACCACAGTCCAATACATGTCTCTATATCATAGTATCTTGGCGGGTCTAGTACATAGCTCACTAGCTCACCCTTAAGATGGAATTAACAATGAAATCATAAAGGTATCAACATAAGGAAAGCATCATATAAAGAGGCTTGTTCTCAAAGTATGGTAACTCACCAATAAGTCTTCAAAGCTCAATCCAACACTAGCCATGAAATCGAGGAATAGGCTCGTCATCCGTCCCTACATGGTTAGATTATGTAGGCAAAGAAATATGTATTAGTAAGTGGAATATGCTAAGTATGTACATACACTATACATCAAGGAACATCATAATATAATCGCAATATGCATAATCATAGTCAATAGAATAAGAATACAATATGTATGAACAATGCATGTTTAAAACCATAAGTAGAAGCATCATCAAACCTTTCATAATCCTTTCATATGTATGTGGGAATAAGACCATGCAAACTATTGCATAGAATTTTGATGTTGCCTCTAAACTAGAGAAAGAGTAGTCTACTTTGCCAAGGTAGACTATACCTCAGCTTACGGGATCCTTCCCATTTTTATGAGTGTTTTATCATGAACCTTACGGGATACTTCCCAATTCGGTGTATGTTTACATATGTGGATCCACTAACATAATACCATATAGGCACATAGCCATAAACCTACGGTGGAGTATAGTTACAAGACTTGAGGATTTATATAAAGACCCTTGGAGATGTCCCCCTCACAAAAGCTCATTCAATACTAAGTCATATCCCACGGAATATAAAATCATGCATATACATAGCTTTTAATATAATTCATATTTTTATAACTTATAAAATAAATATTATGAAAACATCTCATGTCATAGGAATAGTTCATATACATAACTTTGCATTTGGTGTGGGTATATTACCCATCTTAACATCATTATTAGGGTCTTAAGTCACCCTCATCATCATCTTAACATCGTCATCATCATTATTTGAATATGCTTTTTATACTTAGAATCATGGTTCATGAAAATCATTACTTTGTCATAGGAAACTAAGACCATGCATGGATTCATGAGCAATTGAGTTGAAATCATACAATTAGATGAAAATCATAAAGGAGTCATGCAGTTAAAATCAATTTGGATCATTAGTAAAGGAACCCATATCAATTTAACAAGCCCTAATCATCATATACTTGGGATCACTTTCATTCACTTGAAAATCATAGAAATCATGTAATTCTTCATAATTCATGCATAATTAAGTATATTATCCATGTATAATCATAATCCAATCATTTGGAATCAAGTTATAAAAACCCATAGAAATTCATAGTTAAACTTGGAGAAAAAGGGAGAATTGAGTTGGGCTCCATGCATGAATTAGTCTATGAATGAATCCCATTCCTCAAGTAAGAATCCTTAAATTTGAACAAGAAAATTTTGGAAATTCCTTAGCCCAAACCTTTAAACCCTTGCTTAAATGGAGAGAATCGTTTTGAAACTTCGGTGAGAGGTTTTAAGAGTAAATGAGCTAGAGTAAATTAGGAATAGGTTTTATAAGAAATAGGTCAGTTAAGTTAGTTAGAAGGATCAAAACAACATAGTGTACGAGTTGAACGAATTAGAAATGATCCAAAAGCCCTTTATTTAAAATCTGTTGGAGCTATTTATAAGACCCCATTCATGGGCCGTAATTTAATCCATGAGTCATTATTTGCCTTGTGGAATGTGCATCACAAAATTTTAGCTACCAAAAATTGCATATTCAAAACCACAAACCAATAGCATGGTTTGTAAATCCATTTATAGTATCCCTGTGTAAAACCTCCCAGACATAGAAAAACTTCCTATTCTCAAGGTCTCTATCATGATCCAGTCCATGAGTTGTGATTCCTTTCATGACTCATACTATTCATCATGGAGTGAATTACAGTGACTTAAATATTTTCAACTTTCTGGACTCCAACCACGAGACCTTTCTACGACCCATGGTCCTATCCATAAGCCGTAGATTGGCTCGTAAAACCAAGTCAGCTTAAAATTTCATAACATTTCTATTCTCTAGGCTTTTTAACATATGTGGTAGTATATTAAGTTTATCAAGTCTGTTCCTAGCCCTGAGTCTGTGATGTAGGGTGATTTTTCGCCCCTACATTTATAATATGGACAAAGAAGTATGTGTTAGTATTTTTGTAATATCCTAGGTGTTTGAAAGTTGAAATATGATATAGTATGGTGAAACGTCAATAAAATGGCCTTGGATGATTTTTAGGCAAAACGTATCAAGAAATAAAATTTTTGTCATAATTTCACCTTCTAGAAGGGTATGTGATAGGTTTACATCGACCTGTTTGAAGATGGTTCAAATAAGTTTTACCTAGTCACAATTTTCCAAAGGTGAACTTCGCTAAAAAATGATCTGTCATTAACTCAGTCTGCATCGTGGACTTACTTCGGGATCGGCTAAATTCTTTCTTAAAATTCTTCTTTAAGTAGGGAGGGTTTTAGACTCTTCCCTATTTATTAACTAATGAACCTAGATTCTTTTGGGAACAAATCTTCACCTATTAAGTACCCAAGATCCCTAAATTCTCCTCATTCTTCACACCACATCTATTACAAAAATTCTCTCTACCAAAAGGCTCTCAAGCCTCCACTGAAGACCAAGTGATTTCTTCTAGTTCAAGGTGATCGTCTCATGATTCTACCCAAGGCTCATGATCCCATGTTGGGTTTTGTTCAACTCTCCTCTTATTGCATGAATTATCTTTTACTTATTATTTTTTTACTCAATTAAGCATGATTTATTATTTAATTTTATGGTTCTAATGATTTAAAAGTAATTTCTCTACAAGTTATCTAGGGGTCATCACATCAAATATGAGTTACTTTACCTATGATCTCAATTCATACTTTCAATACTATGCATGAATTAAGTTTAAATTTCATGATTTCAAGTGATTATTATATTGGTTTGTGCGTCATGATTATTTGCAAGTATGGATGCATGAATATATTAATGGGTCCCTTCAATTATGATTGAATTAACATTACTTACAAAATTAAATATAAACTCATTTAAATTACACAGTTTTAAGTTGATTTGAAATTAAAACCACATAATTATCCTAGTCTATGTTGAACTATGATCATAGCCTATTGAGGACCTTATGCATGTTTTTCCATAAAGATGGACTAAGTTATAAATTAGAAATGAATGCTTATGAAATGATCCATGCTTGCCATTAACTTATGAAATTTCTTAATATATGACTGGATGATGGTGAAGTATCTCTCACCAAATCAATGAACTATGTTTGTAAATGGTAATGGAGGAACTCTCACCAAATTAAAGATTAAGGAGCTATCCCAAGATTATGACTTTATGATATCAAGGGGTTAGGAATCAGATAATTTCCTCCCACATGACTTGAATGACTAGGACTTTATGACTTATGATTTTATATTCTAGTGAGAGTACTTCTTAGCACCGAGTTGGGACTAGTGACGAATATCCATGTCCCAAAACTATATGCCACCGTAGGTAAAATGATTAGAGGCGAATACCTAAATCTCTAAGAGGTGAGTACTCTAACAAAAGTCTTGGAGACAAATGCCCAAGTCTAAAAACTAGAAGTGAGTATCTAGTTCACACAATCACTTAGCGGATCCTTTTAGGCATTAGAAAGTTTACATTGGCATGTTGCTTCTCCCTTTTTCTAGTGTAGTGGTAACATCAGGACTCCATGAATTAGCTCACATGGTTTCATGTCGGTTATGGTCTTTCTCACTATGCTTTATAAACCTTACAAATTTCAATAAATATTTATAATGACTTATGATTTACATTTCTTTCTTACTCATGACGTATGATTCTTATTTATGGTATATTTCACTCATGACCTATGATTTCTCACCTATGATTTATGACTCTCCTTGTGAATTTAAAGTCTTACTGCAACTTGTGACCTTATAAGCTTTTCAAAATTATCATTTTATTACTTATGATTACCCATATATTGTACAAGCCCTTCTTAAAAATTGCACCATGATTTTTTCAATGATATTGACCTTTCTCATGATTTATCATTATGATTAAATGATTTGCTTATCATGCTTCCTCTATTGGTTATTGCATAATTGCTTTTATATCATCCATTGCACTGCTCATATATTTAGTACATTCCAATGTACCAACACGTACTCTATGCCACATGGTTAAAAATATATGGTTTGATGATTCACCCTACATACTCTCACGGTGAATTAGAAGATTCACTTGATTGATAAGTCCTCATGCTTCGGGAACAAGCCATTTGAGTTTATTTGCTTGGTTATGTTGGATTATGTTGTTACCTTGAGATTATTTTCTTTTATGTTGTTGAAGATTAGTTAGGAACATGTCCATATCCCTTGTATAATAACCCCCAATTTAGGAGCCCTGAGTAAAGAAAGTTTGGCCTAAAAAGTGACCTAAAGTCTGGTTAAGAGGACTATTTAGGAACTATAAGATGACATATGACCCTTAGATTTGGTTCTTAAACATAGAACTTCAAGAAGGGGAAAGGTTTGCAAGTATAGGGTAACTGTCACGACCCGGACCTTCATAACACTAATTGGATCCACTAAGCCATATGTGAACCAGGTACTCACCTCTAATTTTTGGATTTGAGTACTCACCGTAAGTCCTTGGACTCGGGTACTCGCCTCAAGCCCTTATCTTTAGGTTACTCGCCTCTTACAGATTTGGGTAATCACCTCTAAACCCTTTATCACATAGTTTTGGGACTTGGGTATTCGCCTCTAGTCCACGCGGTGCTAGGTAGTTCTCTCACAAGAGTAGAAGATCATAAGTCATAGAATCATATCATTAAAATATTCTAAGTCATGTGAGAGGGCAATTTATTCGATACCCAACCCATTGATATCAAAAAGTCAAAGTCATAAGATAGCTCCTTAATCATTCCTTAGATGGGAGATCCTCTACCATAAAAGACTCATTAATTAACTAGATGGGAGATCCTCTACCATCAACACTCATTCATAGGAAAATTTTCTTAAGCCAATAATAAACAGAGAGTGTCTCACAAGCCTTCATTCCTCATTATTTAAAAATTATACTTCAAGACTTATAGTGAAGATATCAATTTAAATCATTTCTTAAACAATCCATCACAATTGTATATATCACCTTTCAAAACATGGACATGGAAACATGAAATTCATCTCATATTTTCATAGTATCTCATGGTATCACAACATTTATATCTTTGAATACACTAGCTCATCAAACCATCACATCATAATATCAAAGAAAGGGATTCATGTCATTCACAACATTTTCATTAGCTCATAGCATGCTCAATTTCCCTTCAACATTAACAACATTCATAAATCATATGTCTTACCATAAGGCCTTCATCACATTAGAGGCTTGCCATATAACATAGTCAAAACATAGTGGGTACATGTATTTAAGTTTTAAATCATAGTATTCGAGAGTAAAGAACATGAGAGGGGTAATATTAAAGTCATTTAAGAAGTCATTCAATCAATCCACTATCATACTTGCAAAACCCCAATTTGGGTGTCATGGAGACCATTCAAAAATTCATAACATTTTAAAGTATTTCAAGATGCTATAGCATACAAGCTTTAATGTAATAAGTATATCATAATATAAATCACTAGCAGGAACTCATGTGTTAGTAAATCAATAACCAAAAAATTCCCAACATATTTCATGCAATGGAATGATATTAGAAGATACCTATAAAAAATTAGTCATTAGAATCAAGAAATTTGATAAAAGCAGTTTTGGGACCCATGGGTGGAAAGACCCATGGATGGAAGACCTATATACCTTAAACTTGAGATTTTCTTGACATGAACTTGAAGAAGACTTAGGCTTCACTTGGTTTCTTGAATTCCAACAAGAGTTCTGGAAAAGCTTGAGATTGGATAGAAGATTTGGTGAAGATTATAGAGAGATTTGAGAGTGTTTTTAAGAGTTCTAGGGCTTGAAATGGTAAATTCTCATCTATATAGGCATTGGGTTATTATCCAAATGCCCTTAGCTGAAATAGAGAAAATTTAGCAATTTTTGACTTATTTCGTGGCTAGTCCACGATGCGGACTTGTCGCAAACCATACTGGCTTTTGTAATTTCATCAAAAAAATTATTTTGTGAACACAGGCAACCTATACATTGTAGGTAATGGTTGTCCCACATAATTTTGCCTTCATAAAAAAAATATGAAGTCAGATTTGCAAAATAATGCATGGATTTTAAAATATTTTTAAAAAAATGCATCATAGATTCTTTTCGAGCTACGTTGAGGGGTGTTACAGCCCTCTTGTATAATCAAGAGTTAGTGAGGTTACATGGGATTCCATTGTCCATCACATTAGATCGTGGAGTTCAATTCACTTCTCACTTTTAGAAATTCTTCCAAAGAGGGCTTGGCACTAGGGTAAAGTTGAGTATGGCTTTTCATCCTCAAACTAACGGGCAAGTCGAGAGGACTATTCAGATGTTAAAGGATATTTAGAGAGCTTGTGTGTTGTAATTCAAGGGAAGTTAATATGAGCATTTTCCACTTATCGAGTTTGCCTACAATAATAGCTTTCATACAAGTATCAGGATGGCATTAGTTGAAGTGTTGTATAGTAGATGATGTAGATCACTATTGGGTGATTCAAATTTGATGAGGTGGAATTAATAGGACCAGACTTAGTGATAAATGCTATGGAGAAAATTAAAAGCATAAGGAAGGAATTTCAAACATCTCAAAGCCGACAAAGGTCCTACTCTATTGTGAGAAGAAAGGAACTTGAGTTTCAAGTTGGTGATTGGGTCTATTTAAAGGTGTCTCCAATGAATGGTGTTCTCCAATTCGATAAGAAAGAGAAATTGAGCCCTAGATATATGGGACCCTATAAAATGGTGACAAGAGTGGAGAAGGTAGCATATGAGTTGGATTTACCCAATGAGTTGCACTTGATTCATCTAGGTTTTCATGTATCGATGTTGAAGAAATTCATAGGTGACCCAAGTTTCATAGTTCCTTTAAATGATGTGAGCATTGAAGAGGAACCGAGTTATGGAGAGGTACTTGTTACAATCCTAAACCGGAAAGTGAAGAAGCTAAGGAACAAAGAATTTGCATTTGTCAAGGTACTTTGGAGAAACCAACAAATTGGGAGCACTACATGGGAAGCGAAAGCAGATATGATTAAGTACTATCTATATCTATTCTACTCTACTCAATCCTAAGGTAGTTAGAAATTCTTCCAAAAGCTCAAATTCCATGCATTTTAGTTTCTTATGATGTATGCATTTATTTTGATGTTTATGAACTATTTTGAGACATGTTTAAAGTATGAAAGATAAAAATTTTTAGGAATGATGCTTGACTTGAATTTTTGCAAGCATACTCTAATATTAGCTGCTAGTTTACTCATAGGAGCCTCCCTTTAAGTACATTTAGGGATGAATATTCCCAAAGGGGAAGATATTGTAACAACCTCAAGTTTAGGAGCCCTGAGTACAAAAAAGTTAGCCTGAAAAGTGACCTGAAGTCTGGTTTATAGGACCACTTACGGCCAATAAGATGACATATGACCCGTAGGTTTTGTTCTTAAACATAGAACTTCAGAAAGGGGAAACGTTCCCAAGTATGGGTAACCCACAGACCAAGTAACAGCCCGCATAATATCTTACGACCCATGAGTAGTTTTATGGGTAGGATCCTAGACATGAAGGAAAATTAGAGTTTTTAGGAAGGTAATATATGAGTTATCAGATAGCCTGTAAAATGTGCTATGGCCCGTATAGACCTTTCATGAGTAGGGAAAGGAAGTGAGGAAAATGGTTAAGTATGGAAGGACTCTAAGAGTCTAACCACGATTCGTAAGAAGTTTCATGGCTCACAGTGTTGTTCATGGTTTTTAATTCAGCAAAAGTCAATTTTCAAGATTTTCAAATGAGTCATCATACAAGGTAACTTACGACTTGTAAGTCAACCTGCGACCGATAATAGGGGTTATGCAAGTTTTAAATAAGGGGCAATTTGGTCATTTTTGATAATTCTATTCCTAAACTATGTCATTTTGGGGACGGGAAAGGGACTTATTTCAGCCTTTAAGGCCTAATTCCTATCATTCTTCACTCTTAAATTCCCTAAGGCAAAATAGGCTCTCAAGACAAGGTAAGAACAAGACTAGGGTTTCCAAGTTTTCTTCCGCAAAGGATTCAATTATGTTTCTCCTTATTTTTCCAGTATGTGAGTTGATTTATGGGTACCATTTCACCTATAAAGTTTCCTATTACGTATTTTTACCTTCTCTTTAAGTTTCTCAATTTAAAATGCATACTTATGATAATTTTATGGCCTTTATGTTATTATATGATACTCATGAAGTTCAATGACTATTTTGTGAAGTAAATATATGCATATTTTCAATATGATGTTGATTCCATGATGAGTTTTGATATGATCAAGGTTGGGCAATTTTGATGTTCCTTTTAAAAAATTTCCTAAGACTTATGTGATTTATGATTTCCTATGTATTAACTAAGCCCACCTTGTTTGCAATGAAAGTTTCTTATGATTTATGACAATGATTAGGCATTTATGAAGAGCTTCAAAGCTAAGTATACCAAAAAAATATGTATGATGATTATTGCCCTAAAAGTTGTTTAAGAAAGATTCTTAAGTTCAAGATACTCCTATGATTGCTACTTATGATTCTAAGAGTATGTTTTAAAGATTTTCATGGGATAACTTAGCACTGAGAGGAATAGAGATTGGGATTCATCCTGTTAGTTGAGGCATGATCCTTTGAAGCTAAATCTCAATGTCCCTAACTATGTGCCACCATAGGAGCCTTACAGCTAGGCTAGTGGATCCACATAGGCCCAAATGTTATGAAAGATGCAGTTGCAAAGTTACTAAGTTTTGGATATCTATCCTGCCAAGTAGATTCCCCTTTTCCCAATGGAAGGAGTGCATTGGACTTTTTCCAATAGAAAAAGTTTATTAGATTTAAGGTAGTAGATCACATGGTTTTACTGTCGATTATAGTCTATTCCCATAAGTTTTATGATCCTATGATATGTCTTCACTTTATGTGTTTTCTTATGCATTATCTCATATTGATCTGAGTCATATTCCTTGTGCATGTTTAAGCTTATCTCATGATTCTTTTATCTTATATGTAGTCATATATTATGTCTAATTATGATAGCATTACAATTTCATTTGTACATTGCATCTCACATACTTAGTACATTTAAACGTACTAAAGCATATTTGCCAGTATAGTTTAACCATGTAGGGATAGGTACTCCTCCATTGGTACATGGCTAGTAGTTGGCGTTAGAGACTAGATTATTATTGTGGTGAGCCTTTAGTTCGGGACTCCACCTATTTTTCACTCTATTCTGTACTTTTGTTTAAATAATTTATTTTTAACCCTCCTGAGGCTTTTTCTTTATATCTTGACTATTGTGGATTTTCTTTCTATTTGATGGAAACCGACCGTACTGATTCTGTTCGTTACGTATTAGTGGTATGCTTATGGAAAAAATGATGTTATCTTTTTTCACTACTTTTTAATGTTGCTTCCTTATAAATTGGTCCATATTCCCTTCCCCTTATGTTTTCAACAAAAAGTTTCAATGTAATGCGTATGAATGCTTAGATAGCTTGGGTGAGGTGCCTTCGGGTGTCTTATTTGTTGTGTGATGACTAGGCCCCTAGGATGGGTCGTTACATTTTTGCTCTTGGAGTTAGAAAATTATTTTTGAAAGGTGTGTAGCGGTGAAGTCAAGAGATTCTAGAATCTCTCTTTCTTGTCCTATCAAGAATAAGGGGAGATGGACCTAAAGAGGCTTTGGCCCTAACCCTCTTTCAAGGGGACTAGAGGGAATGCAACTAATGAGACAAGAACACAAACTAAATCTTGAGAGAATATAAAATATTAGTGAGGTAAGGTCTATAGACTGTAAGGCAGAAGGCTTGAAAGGAAGACCACTCCTACTAACTTTTGAGAGAAGTCCTAGACATGAACTGGCAAAGTGTTTATTCACAGAGATTTTTGTAGTTTTTGTAGTTGCAAGAATTTTCATGATTAGGTTGGTGTGAAGTCTACTATTAGTCTAGTCTATGCTTTTCATGAACATCTAAATTTCCAAGATGAAAGAATGAGGGGAAGAGTCAACAAAGATTCTTAAGTCAATCTCTTAGTGTCGACATCGCTCTAGCTGAAAATGAGATAAATGAATGCAAGTCCCCACCCTTTATGTGTTCTTACTTGATATTGATGGCAAGTGGTGCCCTTCCTAAGTCCCTAGTCCTAATAGATTGCACCCCATGATCCCTTCCCTTAGATTTACTTGTTGTGATTGTATTATAGAAGTCTTATGATTCCTAGTCCCATAAAGTTCATCCTAAGTTCCAAATCCCCTTAGTACTAAATATTGATGATTGATCCAAACTTCCTAACCAAGGATATACACAAGTATACTATGAGGCTTATTTGGGGTACCTTCGGGTTCCCTATTCGCAATGTCGCACCTAGTCCCTAGGCTTGATTTATGATAACTTGGTACCAGAGCACTAGGTTTAAAAAAGAAGTTCTCAGAAATCCAGAATACCTCATTGAGTAGAGTCTTATTCAGGGTTTTGAAGCGTGCCATAATTATGAATAGGAGGCTATGAGGCATTTAGGAGTTGTCTCACTTCTTTATGATCTATATCGTGCTTTAGAACTCATCTTAAGACTTCCTATATCTAACAATTGCTCTTTGAACTTTGAGATAATTCCACTAAGAAGACTGCAACCAAGGGAGATAGATTTTTGGCATAGACCTCCTCCCAAATACTCAACCCATTTCTATTTCTCCCTATGGACCTTCAACTCCTCAAGAAACCACATCCAGACATTTTATCAAACACTTAGAGGGTGACTATTTTGTGAAGTAAATATATGCATATTTTCAATATGATGTTGATTCCATGATGAGTTTTGATATGATCAAGGTTGGGCAATTTTGCTACTTGTATAAAATCATGAAATATAGAGATAAAAGCATGCAAGAAAATCCATTGTAAAACTATCAATCAACACCTTGCAACACTCT